>JAFFST010000144.1:22827-33545 GCA_022414735.1 Noturus placidus | reverse complement strand
ATCACTCTGGCTCTAATTGACTATTTATATCCCTATGGTTAACTTTATTAGATGGTTAGTAGTAGTAATATTGAGCCCAGCACGGATAGGACAGGCATTTTAAGATTTTTAAGATTTTA
Organism: Noturus placidus; assembly: GCA_022414735.1. Taxonomy (NCBI): domain Eukaryota; kingdom Metazoa; phylum Chordata; class Actinopteri; order Siluriformes; family Ictaluridae; genus Noturus; species Noturus placidus. Next base: position 33,426 of record JAFFST010000144.1, on the reverse strand, counting down.
AGATCTAATAAATGGATATTTTACGATTTATTAGTTGGAACGTCATAGGTATGGGTAATCCTGTTAAGAGATCTAAGGTTTTTATATATTTTATATATTTGAAACTTTTAAAAACTCTGATATAGTATTTTTACAGGAGACTCACTGTTGTATTAAAGATCATAGGTTATGTTGCCCTTGAGTCTTATGCCTGTTGTTGGGTTTATTTATACAACCAGCAATAATTAGTGTAGCCATCATGTGTAATGAACCACATGTAAAATGACATATAAATGAATCATATATAAATGAATCATATATAAATCTTGTGGGAGGTATGTTGCTGGGGTTAAAAGTTTGATTCTGTATGGATTTATGAAAATGAATGTACATGAATTATAAGTAAATTGATCATATGTAAACTCTTATCGGGGTAAAATATACCTTGTTGTACTCTGAAAAGTGTATGAGAATCAATAAAAAATAGTTATAAAAAAAATAAATAAAAAAAAAATAAGAAAAATATGAAAGAAACTTACTCATAATGTACATAAAGGTGTGGAGGATCATTTTCCCACAAGAAAAAGTCAGGAGTGACACAGATGAAGGCCTTAATTTTTAAGAGAGAACCAAGACGGACTGTTTATAAGGGTAGTTGAACCAAGTTGCACGTGTGTGATAAGCGTCTATGGGAACGTGGCTGAACCCTGAAACAACAGAGCACAACTTGAAACCCAACTTCCGCATGAGGTCTTGTGAAACTCAACACGCGTCATCTGGCTTGGGAACAGTATTTAACAGGTGTTATAGGGGCCTATACAAGGTTTCAAACACCATGTTGTAACAGAGAATTAACAATGACAAGGGCTTTCGATTCAGACAAGGGATTGTTACGATATTATATGTCAGTTTGCTCTATGTGCCATTGGTGTGTCTGTGTTGGTGGTGGGCTGGGTTTCCTTTTTGTCTCCTTCTTCTTCTCTAGACCCCGCCTACTGCATGCATCACATTTCGGCTTGCTGCTTGCTACTGGATCACGTCTTGTTCCCGCCTGCTCCAGCCTTGTGCGACGGGATTGGTTGCCAGCACACTTCCGGAAGCATACTTAAGCCTCGTCTGTCTTCATCCCAGGGCAAATCATTGCTATTGGGTTGTGTTGGAGAGTAGTGCATTTGCCTGTTGTGACTAAATTGCCCCGTGTATGACTATTTCGCCTGTCTTGACTAATTTGCCTGTGTATGATTATTCCGCCTGTTTTGACTTTGTTTATGCTCTGTCCCATTACGGTTCACATCTGTGTGTGTATATATATATATATATATATATATATATATATATATATAATATTTTGTTATTTAAACACACTAGTTGTCACGTTTGTAAATAGCGCACGGTTAGGAGTGGTTAGTAGGAAGTCGGTGCTATTTTTGTTTCACATTTTTCTCCTGTTTTGGGTTAGCCAGGGAGTGAGAAGAGATTGTATAAGTTCATCTTCTTTTCTTGTAGTTTAGTTAGGTAAAGTTTGATAAAGTTCGAGGGATTTTTTTGTTTATTGTTTTGGCCTGGCCAGCTTCTGAAGAAAAGACCACTGAGTAAGTATGATATTTCTGATCGCAGCTACAGCTCGAAAGCTCCTGTGAGCACACCTAAAAGTGCTAGTGAGTCCCATGAATGTTTTTACTGTCACGAATCTTGTCACATCCTTGCTGCTTGTCCCGTTTTAATGCACAAAAATCGACGGAAAGCACAAATCAGTCCTAAGAGTGTGGGGTTAGCACGTGTAGAACAACAACACTGTGATAGTTTGCATTCACTTTCCTCAGTTGATTCTACATTTGAACCTTTTATTCTGGATGGTGTAGTTTCACTTCAATTCGGACTGGAAACCATTGCGTATTCTGAGAGATACCGGAGCAGCTCAGTCCTTTATGTTGGAAGGCGTCCTTCATCTGTCTGAACACTATAGCTGTGGTGCAGATGTTGTAGTTCAGGGTATTGAACTTGGTGTAGTGAAGGCACCATTGCATATGGTTTATCTTCGTTCTGACATTGTGTCTGGATTAGTTAAGGTTGCAGTTCGACCTCAGTTGCCAGTTAAGGAGTTTCATTTATTTTGGGTAATGATTTAGCCGGTGGAAAGGTTTTCCATTTGCCTGTTATAACGGACGTCCCTGTGTTGAATGAGTTTTTCATACACAGGATGAGAATGTTAATGTTTTGATTTAGCTGATAAGACATTGCATGTCCTTGTGGTCTTCACAGAGAGTTAGGCAGTGTCTGTAACCTTGGGTCTAATTTTGAATGAGACACATTTTGACAGATTGAACAGCTGATTTAAGAGATTTACTGCATTTCCCCAATCAGAGGTTTAGAAATTGAGAGCCTGAAAGTGCTAAATTAAGGAATTTATGCGTGAAAATTAATTCATGATCAAAACGTTATAATAATTTGTACTCATTCATAACAATATTAGACAATAGACAATATTATATACAAATGGCAATAAGAAGAAAATTTTTTGTTTGCGTTAAAATGACGTATCTGAGCGCCTTTCTATCCGTGAGAGCAGCAGCAGGGCCCTCCCTCGCATGCTCTGTGTTTAGATTAACTTCGTCATGGAATTCAAAACAGTTTCATTCAGTTTCCAAACAGGGAAACACACAGAATTAAAATTAAATTTAAAATAATTGATAAGTGATAATAATTTGTTTCGAACTTGGAGCAGCGGCGGTGCTGGAATTTAGGCTTGGAACTTTAGTTCTACGTGATGATTCATAAAGTGTCCTATCATTCACATGAAACGTTTAGGGAGTTGGCTGTTATGTTATAATGTTTATTCCATAAGGGGAGGAGGCGAAACCATGCCATATATTCATAATCCCAATCTAGATCACCTTCTCAATCATGAATCATTCGTTGGATCTGAGCAAATAAACGTGGCTCAAAGGATCCACGGAGTGAAATAATTTTAAGCTGCGGCATGCAAGCAACTGACCAGCCGTGCAAACAATCTAAATGTGGAACCATATAGAATCCACCTAACAAGGTCTCAATCCAGTCTCTGGGTGTCATGCCAGGAGACGGAAGAGATGGGCTGGACGGAGACCCTCCCATAACTTGGAAAACGACACGCACAATAAGACATTAATTACTAAACAAACAATATAACACTCGTAGGCAAACCACACAGATAATTTTGCTAATTATTCTACAAATATAAAATACAATATTAGGCAGGCATGCCATTAAAGTGGATCATGACGTTACAGTGGACCAGAGTACAGATTATCAACAGAGATAATCACTCAATTCAATTTATTTATAATTATGGGTTTGGAATTACACCACACCAGGAAAGAAAGAAAAACACTTACCCTGGCCCAGAGTAATCCCACTTCTGGACACCAAATTGTTAGATTTCCATGTATCTCAGGAATATCCAAATCTCAGCTTATGTCTTCCAGACCTCAGTCTGCCCTTTCAGCCTGTTCTACCATTACTTCTATTAACTTTTAGTTGTGTGCTGTTATGAGCTAGAAAGTGTGGTTTACCTCAGAGTTCAGGCCTGGAGAGTCCGAATGAACACACATACTGACACATATGAATGTTCACAGAGACTTCTGGTTTATTAAATCAAAACAGAAGTATTTATACACATTGTACACATTGATAAAAGCAGTGCATAGACAATTTCTATTGGTGCAGGTGACAGCAAGAAACACACAGCACACTACAGTATGAAAATACGTCTTTTCAAGAGACAGAAAATACATGTGCCAGCTATAAGAAAGATGACAGTTGATCATCTTATTTAAAGAGGTAATTAAATGAATACAAGGTAATTAAATACATTGAATACATTCATCATAGGTATTTGAAAGCAGTTCATGGTATAAGATAATTTCCTTTCACAAAGTAAATGGTGCTTTCCTCCCTACACATCTGGACCATATTTACAAAGGAATTATCACAACTAAACAAAAGAAAATACAGAATTTTGGAAACTATAAATTTAGTATCTTTGTATTGACAAAATATCAAGATATTAGAAATATATGTAGTCAACTAGGTCTTTACAACAATTCAATAGTTTCCCTCTTTGAATGTAAACACATTGTCTGGAATGGAAGAAAGGTGAGAGATTGCCAGCCACAACAAGACAGAATATATGCTCTTTGCCAGTCTTCTCAATGCCTTTAACTGCTTTCCTCTCTTAGAGTAACCAAGCCATGCCTGTTCGGACACAGACATTCGAAAACAAAACAACAAAACAGAGAGACCATACACACATACAATAGTATTACACCTACACATTTTAAACAATAAACATACAACATAAATAAACAATAGCAAATCTTTATATCCTGGGACATAACACTAGTCCTTTGAGGACTCCAATGACTTCTAGTTTGGCTGATCCTTCAACTGTCCCTTTTTGTTTTATCAATTCTTTCCTGCCTTTTTTGAGGATAAATCCCCATTTAGTTTCTTCATTCCTCATTCCTTCACCTGTAAACAGTTTAGAAAGATTCTTTAGGTTAAGAGGAATGTCAGTGACTTTCTTTTCTTTTGAAGCTTTAATTTCAAAGACAAACTGTGTGTCTTCCAAAAGCATTTTGCCATAGGTCTCATCTTATTTGATTAACTGTTTTGCAGTTATCTTTAACCCTTTTTAAGTGTCCTAAGATGATATTATTTTTGCTAAGGTAGCTGGAAGTTCTCCTGTTGAACCTCCCTCTAATGTTCACTTTCAAAGGGAGCTCAATGTAATATAGGAGTTTCATGATGTCTCATCTGAAGCTTGTGTAACATCATGCCTATTTATATGCCTTCTGTGATCAGTTGACATGGCAATTAAGTGCATCACATGATATAAAATGGCACCTGTGCCCCCCGCCGTAAGCCTTGTTATCTTCAGCGAGACTGCATGGTGGTTGTTTGTGGGAATGTTTGCAAAAGTGGCTTAACAACCTCTTTATATTAAAAAAATAAGAAAAATCTCTTTACCTTTCTATCCTTTTAAAAAAGAAAAATGAAGAAAAATATGAGAGAGAGAGAATTTAGTTTTTACTTTCTGTGTGAAGTGTCTAAGAATGGAGCACACCAGGGCAGCCCTCAAGATGGCTGACTGTGTGTATTATGAACACCTACTAAGCAGGTAGCTCAGCTTGTGGCTGCTCTCTTCTCAGCCAAAGGGAGTTTCTGGGCTGGCCACTGCCAAGGTACCCAGTTGGCTCAGTTCCTAGGGATTTTGTTTGTTTCTGGAAGAGGAGCCAGAGATGAGTGCTGCTCTATCTCTTGCTCTGTCTTCCAAGTCTGGCTTTCTGCTGGATTTTGGAGCTCACATAGTGACTCCTCCTTCCGTTATGAAAAGCCAAAACACCCTTTTAGACACCGCGAAGTCAGAAGGGGGTGCCACTGCACCAAAAACGGAGAGCATCTCTCAAGCATATAAAGAGCTGCTTGAAGTGATTACTAGGGAAGTTGCAAATTATAAGCTTGAAGACCAGGGAAGAGGACAGCCTTTTAGTAGGCTGGTTCTTTCTCCCTGGTGAATACAAATCTCACTAACACCAAAGAAAACTCCCCTTCCCCCACCTCAGAAGCGCATGATGAAATATCACACTTCCAGGGTAAACCATACACTTGCTGTATTTATAACCCTGGGATGTTGGATTATTTGGCCATCATGGGGAATGAACAGCATTCGACCCCCTGGTTCAGAAGTGTGCTCACCATAGAAGTCAGCACAGATGATTCAACATTGAAATTTTGTTCTGACCATATGAGGAGCTTGGGGCTCAGGTTTAACCTCAAGAAAAGTATGCTTTCTCCAGCGCAGAGGACAACTCTTCAAGGGGTTATATGAGATTCTACTACAATAAGCGTGTTTCTATCCCCAACACGTGTAGGGTCAATCCAATCAACATTGAGCAAGATAAAGCTGGGTCTGGGCATCCCCTCCAGACTCTATGAGAGACTATTGAGGCTTATGACAACGGAAGCCAATCCGGACACAGCTCTCGCTTTGGGCGTACAGCGATTGATAGCCCTAAGAAGGGAACCCTTCACCCCATACTCCCTCAGCACCTCCCACAGTAGACCCCTGGGGACCCGGTCATACGCCTTCTCCAGATCCACAAAACACATGTAGACTGGATGAGCATACTCCCAGGACCCTTACAAGATCCTTGCAAGAGTAAAGAGCTGATCCGTTGTTCCAGGCTGTTATCGGGGTAAAAAATGTTGATTCTGTATTGATATATTTTGTTGTACTCTGAAAAGTGTATGAGAATCAATAAAAAATTGTTATGGGAAGCATGCTGTGACTGTGGCTACCCAGACCCCTGGCTCTCCACGGGGGGAGGCAGGCCGCCCCCACCTTTGGCATAGCTAATTAGCCATGCTGTTCATTCCCCTCAATGGGCGAATAATCTGACATCGCAGGGTTATTAAAAGGGCTAGTGTATGGTTGCCCCCAGAAGCGTGATATTTCATCATGCACTTCTGGAAAACGTGGAGTTTTCTGGGTGAGAGGAAGATTTATTTTCACTTGGGAGAATCACTTGTCAAGTCTACTATGAGCCAGTAATCACCTCATGCAGCTCTTTATATGCTTGAGAGCTGCTCTCCATTTTTCTTCCAATGGCAGGTCCATACAAGATCCCCAGGACCACAAGGCACTGAAATTCATCTCCCTTCTTATGAACAGAGAGTGAGCCACGAACGGAGCTGCCTGATTGTAAGGCTTTCACAATGCACACAGTCAGCCCTCTCAAGGGCTGCACTGGTGTGCTTCATCACTAGACACTTCACACAGAATGTATGTCTCACCTGTGATGAAATGGGAGCAAGGCGTGAAACACTTCCTGAATTCTCTCTCACTCATACACTTTCTTTTTTTTTTAAAGAACAGACAAGATTTTTCTTTCTTTTGTAAAAAAGATGGAGAGGAAATGAATCTTTTTGTGAGCATTACACAAATGACTGACATGCAGGTGCCATTTTTGTATAAGGTGACACGCTTAATTACCCCAGCACCTGATCATGGCAGGACTATAAATTGGCATGATTTTACATAAGCTTCAGAATCTAGTCACACGAGGGCACTTCCCAAAGCATACAACATTGAGTTCCCTTTGAAAGAGAACATGGTACATTTTATAGCTGGATACAGCATGTCTGACAGCCCTAGCTGCCCTATCTTTGAATTATTTCTCATGTTTAGATTCAAAGTGGGTCTTAAGGCTGGATGTGTGTGTAGCCCAGGCTTAATAATGAGAAACACAAAAGGGTTAACTTTGATTTTCGTGTTATCCTTGATGGATTTTTAAGCGAGCCAATGGGTGAACCCTATGATGCAGTGAGCTGACCAATCAGCTGTCAGCTAGGTTCAGTCAGTGTGGCACCGAGCAGAGGAGGATGTGTTATCCACGTGGTAAGACGAAAAACAACATGGAGTGACTTAAACAAGTTCTGTACTCATTATTGCTTATACTGACTATATCTTGTTGAAATATAGAGAGTAAAAGAGAGCTGTGCCTGAACCCATTGTTTGTCGCAGAGCTAAAGGCAGCAAATTCTGCTAAAATGATGAGTTGGTTACCTGACACTCGGCCTCTGAGTTTGCTAGCATTTATGCTGACAGGCCTCAGGCTTTTGATGCCCATTTGTATTTAACCTTGCCTGCTGAGTTTACTATGAGTTCGCTAGCATTTATGCTAAATCGGCGTTAATGGGAAAGCAATGCAAAGGTGCTAATTGTGGAAAGCTAATGTGAGCCTGTTGTATTCAAATGCTAATATGGAAATTAGCCACAATATTTTAGCGGACTATTGTTTAATGCCTTTGAAAATAACTAATGATTTTGTTTGTGGGTTATAAAAATAAATATTACTTTTCTCTACTGTTGCTAAATGGTTAGTTTGTTAAATAATGATGTTAAAATTTGTTGATTTAATTTTGTTTACTGGAGCTTAAAGAGGTACAATTTTTAGTCAATTCTTTGAACTGTTACTCGTACAGAGGGGGTTAAATAAGCATGTTAACACTTTAATGCCTCTAACTTAAAGTAATACACGTTACTAAATGTTTACGTGCAATTCATGCAGTTTTGTTCTTCATACTGCTGATGTTACTAAGGTTTCATATAACTTGAATTAGAAATGTGTGTTTTTATGAAGGATGTAAATGTAGTTCGGATACTGGAGAGAAATTCATATAGATTTGGTACCTGCGAAGAAACGTAGCTGTTGTACAACGAGAGAGATTTTGACATTTGCATTATAGGTGTACTGAAATATTATCTTATTTTATTTTATAGTAGCCTGTAGCAGTCCATTTATTCACTGAATGTAATAGAGTATCTTAATTATAGGTTAGGTTTTGGTAAAGAGTTGTAGACATCGTGCAGAGATCCTTTCCATGAAGTGATACAGATCCATATGTTCCAGACGTTCTCTCAGAGATTCATAGACTCCCAGTCCTGGTGGCTGGGTGGCGAGCCAACCGTGTTTGTGACTTTGACTTTAGGACAAACACTAACACAGAATAAAACAGGCCCCAACGTTGGTAACTGAACTCTTGTCACTATGCAGGCAAGTGAAGGTGAGGACGAACTGAGCTCAAGGGAATTTAAAAAGGGGATTATTTATGTGCGCACTTTATTATTTTAGTTTGTTATTTTTCATAACTTTTTTTTGTACATGTATATACCAGCCCTGTGTATTTAATACACTTTAAGCTGTCACGATTCCTCCTGGAACACTGCGCATGCACACTGCCCCGACGCTTTCCTGGAGCGAGGCATTGCGTTCTTCCGGCATGTGGCCAACATGGCCAACCCATCTGAGCTGATCCTTGCATAACATGGTGTGGATGCTTGTCATGCCAGCCTGAATGAGCACCACTGTGTTCGGTACCTTGTCCTGCCATCTGATCTTCAGCAGTTTTTTCAGAGAGCTCAGGTGGAAATGGTTAAGTTTTTTTAACATGGTGGCTATACACAGTCCATGTCTCACAAGAATAGAGGAGGGTGGGTAGAACCACTGCTGAGTAGACTCTGAGTTTGGTAGAAAGCTTTATGCCTCTCCTATCCCAGACATTTGAGCGGAGTCTGCCAAGTGCTACACTGGCTTTGGCAATCCTGGAGTTGACCTCATTATCTATGTGAACTGCTTGTGATCGGGTGCTGCCAAGGTATGTGAATCTGTCCACATTTTTGAGCTTTTGGCCACTGACGGTGATGTATGGTTCCAGATAGTCTTTTCCAGGAGCTGGCTGATGCAGAACCTCAGTCTGGTTTAGAGATGGTTAGTCCGAAGTTGGTGAACACTGTAGAAAAGAGGTCCATGCTATATTGCATGCCTGCCTCTGTGCTGGAGTTGAGGGCACAGTCATCTGCGAACAAAACGTCCCGAATGTATTCAACTTTGACTTTGGTCTTGGCTCAAAGCCTCCTCAGGTTAAACAACTTCCCATCCAGACAGGAACGGAGACCGACTCCCACGTCACTGTCCTTGAAAGTTTCCATAAGCATGGCAGAGAACAGGAGGCTGAAGAGGGTGAGGGCTAAGACGCATCCTTGTTTCACACCACTCGCAACGTCAAAGGGTGCGGAATAGTTACCGCACTATACCGGGGGGGTAACTTTAGACTGCTACAGATATGCACATCGTTACTACCTCGTAAAAAGGGTTACATGTGGCACACAATATTTTCTAAAGAATAAACTGCCTACAGCACAATCTTTCTGAAATATGAAACCATATTCTTTTCTCCAACAGGGCTGAATTGACCGAAAATCAATTTTTGTCTTTAATTTGCGGCGCCTGAAGTTTATCGTGGTGAGGGCAAACTGCACAATCACTGACACATGACATCTACAGCACTGATGTCTTATGGTGGTATAGTGTACACCACAAGCTATAAGTAAACTTGATTATGATTCGGAATAGTAGGTAATTTGTTATGCGAGTATGACCAGGACTTAAACATCTATGTTCTCATGCAGGGTGTTGAAACGCTGACTAAACATCTAGTAAAACCATAGCCATTGAAGACAGGGATGTAATAAGGTTGAGTCTTTAACTGTTCGTTCTACTTCAAAGACATTGAGTGGTGAAAACTGAAATAATCCAACACAAATATAAACAGTCTCTGTCATTTGTTACAGCATACTTTAATTGTAAACTATTATTTAAATTCACATAAACTGCTGTCTAAACAAAAATAAAGTTAGCATTACAGTTAGCATAACAATTAGCATCGCAATTAGCATAGCTTCACAGTAAAGGTTAGCTTTTAGCCTACATGATTGAAAATAGTTGGATTTAAATTAATGTATTAAACATTATATTTTCTCCTCTGTAGACAGGTGTGTGCGTTTCCAAATCATGTCCAATCAACTGAATTTGCCACAGGTGGACTCCAATCGAGTTATAGAAACATCTCAAGGATGATCAGATAAAACAGGATGCACCTGAGCTCAATTTTCAGTGTCATGGCAAAGGCTGTGAATACTTATGTGCATGTGCTTTTGTTGTTTTTTATTTTTAATAAATTTGCAAAGATTTCAAACAAACTTCTTTCATGTTGTCATTATGAGGTATTGTTTGTAGA
>JAFFST010000143.1:6358-27147 GCA_022414735.1 Noturus placidus | reverse complement strand
AACATGCAAAGGAACAGGAAATGAGGAAGGGGGCAAACACTTTTTCACACCACTGTAAGGAGATAAAAGGTCTGAAATTGATTCCAAGTGTTGCATTTGCATTTAGTAGCTGTACATGGGAACTCTCAATATGCGGTCCAAAGATGTGACGATGCAAGTGAAAGAAGCCATCATTAGGCTGAAAAAAAAAACTGACCTATCAGAGAGATAGAAACTTTAAGAATAGCCAAATAAACAATTTGGTACATTCTTAAAAAGAAGGAATGCACTGGAGAGCTCAGCAACTCCAAAAGGCCTGGAAGAAAAATGAAGTGGATGATCGCAGAATTCTTTCTTTGTTGAAGAAAAACCCTTCACAATATCTAGCCAAGTCAAGAACATTCCGGACGAGGTAGGCTTATCATTGACAAAGTCTACAATCAAGAGACACCTTTATGAATGTAAATACAGTCTACCTCAAGAAGCAAACCACTGGTAACACTCAGGAACAGTAAGGCCAGATTTGATTTAGCTAGAAAACAAAAATCATTTTAAAAAAAGACTGTCCAGTTCTGGAACAAGATTCTATGGACAGATGAAACCAAGATTAATTTGTACCAGAATGATGGAATGAGAGCAGTGTGACAAAGGAAAGGAAGGGCTCATGATCCAAAGATGGAACTGGGTCACTGGTTTTTATTGATGATGTGTCTGCTGATAGAAGTAGCAGGATGAATACTGAAGCATACAGACGTGCTCAAATTCAGTCAAATGCTGTAAAATTGATAGGACAACACTTGATGGATAATGACCCAAAACATACCACAAAAGCAACCCAAGAGCTTCTTAATGCAAAGAAATGTAATGTTCTTAAATGGCCGAGTGAAGTCACCTGACCTCAACCAAATAGAGCATGCTTTTCATTTACTGAAGAAAAAACTGAATGCAGAAAGACCCACAAACAAGCAGCAACTGAAGGCGGCTGCAGTAAAAGCCTGGCAAAGCATCTCAAGGGAGGAAACTTAGCATTTGGTTATATCCATGGTGTTCACTGACTGCAAAGGATCATCTAAGTATTAAAAAGAATCCTTATATTCATAATTATGTTCATTTGTCCAATTACTTTTGAGCCTGTGAAAATAGAGGGACTCTATAAAAAATGGTTGTAATTCATAAACAGTTAATGCAATTTTTTTTTGTTAAATCCTTTGAATTAAAGCTGGATGTTTACACTTCAATCACATCTTGATTGGTTCATTTAAATCCATTTTTGTGTCAAAATTGTGTCGCTGTCCAAATACTTATGGACCCAACTGTATGTTGATATTTTGATATCAAAACTATTAGGGCTGAATAATGCATAAGAGCATAAAGTTTCTGAATGCATAATAAGAATGACGTGGGGTAAACTATAACACTCACATACAGTATATAGGCAGCTGCATTCATCATTATTTTTCCTAAGTATTTCAAGTTGCATGAATTGAGTATTAACACTACTGGGTTCATGAGAAAATCTATAACTTTCATAAGCTTACAATTCTGTCATCTGTCCTTTGTTGTAATACGTCCTTTGGCTGGACAAATGCATTTTGGTGGTGAAAAAATCAGATGTGCCTTTGCAATCACTGCTGATAATGTGTTACTCAAGTGTCTGAAAAATATCAGCCCAAATGAAGATCGAATCTAGGGCGCGTGTCACTCTGTGTAATCACCCGACATGACTGTCACTGATCAACCCAGTCTCACAAAAAAAAAGTGGTCAAATGATTTATTACATATCGATCCAAACAAGCTTAGTAGAAAATAGCATACAGAGTATGTATATACTCCGTGGCACCTATATGTAATAACCCCCTCTTTCTAGACAGTGCTAAGTCAATTTGAAGGGTCTGAAACGCTTTGAGGATCTTTTCATCAACGATGTGTTTGTGAATTTTTATGAATTATCCTCGTCATATAGCCTGCCTCCGTCTCACCTTTTCCGTTTCTTTCAAATTAGGACCTCTCCACAACCCCCTCTATATCAGTCTGGCTTAAAGATGAAGCTGGAAAAAATCAAGTATAACATCAGAGGTAGGGGAGACTCATTTTTGGGAAAATGGCAACAGTTTATTACCTACTTCAAGGATGTACGCACCCTGGAGGTAGATTAAGGAGAGGTGGACGTTCAATACTATCCATCTTACTCCCCCCCTTCTTTTTTTTGTTTTCTTTTTTTTTACATTTCTTTCCTTTCTTTGATTCTGTATGGATTTATGAAAATAATATGAGACATATGTAATTGAATCACATGTACATGAATCATAAATAAATGAAACATATGTAAACATTCCTGGGTGGGAGGGGCTGTTATTGGGGTAAAAAATATTGATTCTGTATTGATATATTTTGTTTTACTCTGAAAAGTGTATGAGAATCAATAAAAAATATAAATAAAAAAAAGAAGAAAATAGCATACAGAGTAATCTGAGTGATTGTAAGTTTAATAGATTGATATGCAACATATGCTTGTGACATACTGTTGATATTCCTCGTATAGTATGTGCTGCAAATAAGTTGTATGCAAATGGTTTTTCTGTGAGACTGGATTGCAGAAGTTTATAGAGAATAGCTAGGAAGAAATCAGCTCCAGATTCACTTTTACCATTCTGTGTAAATTTCTTATGACCACTGGTGGTGCTGTTGTGCTTGGTTTAATAAAAATCTCAAATAATCCACCTTCAAAGATATATTAACAACAAATAATCTAATGTATTGTATTTGTTTTTATTTTTGAAAAAAAAAAAAAAACACTCCCGATAGGGCTGTAATACTTGCTAGCCTATTAAGGTAGTTACACATATGATATGTGTATAATATGAATTATTTTTTTACACACCAGTTGTCTGCTACTGTTTAATGATATTTTATTTATAATCAAGGTTTCTCCCTCATATCATCTCATTTACATTACATTACATTTATTCATTTAGCAGACGCTTTTTATCCAAAGCGACTTACAAATGAGAGCACACTCACACACCAATGGTAGCAGAGCTTCCATGCAAGGTGCTAGCTTGCCATCGGGGGCAACTTAGGGTTCAGTGTCTTGCCCAAGGACACTTCGGCATGGGATCACCCGGGCCGGGATTCGAACCACCAACCCTACAATTAGTGGATTAGTGGACAACCCGCTCTACCGACTGAGCCACAGCCGCCCTGAAATAATCAATTCTAAATGATTATTCATTTACTTCCGTTTATAATTGATAATCGATTTATGTGATTATTCATTGGTTTTTAAATATATGCATCTGTCCAAATCATCTGATCTTTACACCCGGAACTAACTCAACTACTAGCTCAGAGCATAACCCTCCCTCTTTCTTTCATTATTGTTTTTCCAAGAGTAAGAATATAAAGTGTTTTCCAAGAGGAAAGCTAGTGTGTAACACTGTGACCACATTCGTCATTTTTCACTGTGTCCCCCAGCAAGGCAGCAGCCTACATACAAAGTAGAATTTTGCTGACATCATCCTCCAACATCCACTTGCTTAAATGAGCAAAAGGGGTGGAAGACTGAGTGATAGAACAACAGAGACGAGTAGGAAGAGGAGGTGGTAGAATAGGAAAGCAGAGGATATACAACAAAAAAATACAAGGAGGGTGAGTGGAGAGAGACAGAGCAAGGGAGGGTGATACAGGATGAAGTGGAAGTTCTGAGACCGCAGGTGGAAAGGGAAAGGGAGGGAGAGGGAGAGAGAGATAGAGGGAGAGAGAGAAGGAGAGGGGTTGGGCTGAGGACTAGCTGCAATCAGGGAGAGCACTGCAGCTCTCTCTCAGATTCCACCCATCCTTCTGCAGCCTCTCTCTCTCACTCTTTCTCTCGCTCTTTCCCACACACAAACACATTCAGCAGCAGAGCATCTCAGCAACACATCCTGCACTCATTCGCTGCCTCCTCAGCTCCAGTCCTCCATTTCTAAGAAGTGCGTCAGAGGCTGGGTAAGGATCAACATGCCTGGGGATACACAAGGCTTGCTGGACACGGACGCAGAGCTACCAGGTGAGACAAACAAGACATCATACTGAGAGAAAGAGAAAGAAAGCAATACATTTATAGAATGTGTGCAGTCTTCAACATAAAACCGGTGAGAGTGTGGGATGATGGTAGTGTTTGTCAAAGTGTGCAGCTTTTAATATAAAATGAGCTATGTGAGCAAAGAGAGAGAAATATGGTAAGGATGGGTGGATGCTTTCAGAAGGACTTGTACTGCTTTCTGGACAAAATAAGAGAGAGAGAGAGAGAGAGAGAGAGAAAGAGAGAGTGAGAGTGAGAGAGAGAGAGAGAGAGAGAGAGAGAGAGAGAGATTGGGTTTGGCCGCACCCTGAAACAGCATCAGCATTGTCCCAAAAGAGATGCTGTAATACATCCAGAGCATGACACAGCATCACTGAGGACCCCTCAGTTGACAAACAAGTGGCCAAGACAAATGCCTGCTCAAAAATTTGATGTAAATGAATAATTCTGGCTTTTGGATCATGAGGATTGAGGCAATACAGCACCAATAATATCTTTAATAGCTGTTTAGTAGCACTGCAATTATTGCCATGTTGTTGCTATAGTATGATAGAAGGGGTATATAATCTATATTATAATGTATATATTCTAGTACAGCAAAGATGCTAAAAAATATTATCTATATTATGCTACTGCTATTATATATTATAAAATTATGGTCTCTGTTCAATGATGTAAATATGTGGAAAATATATACTTTGTATAAACTATAGTTACATAACTAAAACACTAGACTTGTAATGAGCTATACATGATGTTTATCATCATGAGATTCTTGTGTTGCAGTAAAAACAAGGAAGTGCCTTCTGATAGCAGCCATACGTGACGTCAGATACTAAAACGTCTTTATGTGTACCAGGTTATTATAGAGCGACCGAAATATGGCAAAACACAAGTGTGTGAGGTGGCCTAAAAAAATCTCTCGTGTGCCAGTGTGTCGCCACTATCTTTAGTGTACTGAGCAAATTAGATGAGATGAGCAGATAGTCCTGGGTGGATTCATGCAGGCTACAGATTAATTCAAAGCACTAGTATGTGTTCGGAGGTTCTTTAATGCGATGCTTTCAATAATCAATCAGAAATCAATAATTAGAAAAGAAATGAACAATACTAAAAATAGCAGTTTCTCTCTTTTCTCTTGTCTATGAAAACATTTTCTACTGCGTTCATACTGACACTTGGGAATCCTTTCAGCTTCATATTTCATCCAAGGTAACAAGATCTAACTGCACGTCAAATAATTATATTACATTGATACGACAAAAAAGGAAAGGCGCTTTTTGGGGGGCTTGAAAGGACCATTTTAAAATTATAGGCAATCTAGAGTATATTTGGATTGACAGATGCCACATAAATGGATCTTGGCTGCTTTTGTTTGACCTTCTAATCTATCTTGTCTTATTACATCACACAATGAGTTCAGGACATGTCAAACAGTAGGGACAAAGATAACGAGATGTTAATCTGGAAGCCGTATGGGGTGGTAGTGTATGCTGGGCATGAATGCTTTTGGCCAATTCTAACTGAATGTCCAAAAATGTTGTCAAAATAAATCATTGTATCTTAATCAGCGCCCTGCGATGGACTGGCACCCTGTCCAGGGTGTACCCCGCCTTGTGCCCGATGCTTCCTGGGATAGACTCCAGGTTCCCCGTGACCCTGATAAAGGAGTAAGCGGTAGAGGATGGATGGATGGATGGATCTTAATCAGCTATTGCACCGTGAATAATGCAGAAAGGAGCACTAAGATGACATCGGCCAAACACAAACATGGAGAAACAAGCTTATGTCACCCTTTATTGCATATTTTAGTTACCAATACATTGCTGTTCTTTTTTAAATTTTTAGGCAATATTCATTTCTGGAGTGCAACTTTAAAATTTATTTTAAACCAAGATGGCTGGAATCCACTCTAATGTGGTATCACTGTAGGGATTCAATTAGTCCTTCTTCTATAAACCTATTAGTGCGTGTTTTATTCTTGGCACCACACATGCATTAGGACTAAGGAGATGTAAAATAAAAATGTGGGCCATACAATGATTTATAATTCAGTTCAAGCAGGCAGGAACAGTGGAATCTGAATATGACGTAACTCTATCTTAATATTTTGATACTCAGTGGTGTCTGAATTATTTTTAAAAGAGCATTTGTAATATTTTATTTGTAAGTATTGTTTATACTTAGCAGGGGCTGGCTCATCATCTTTCAAAGATAAAAAAAATATATATTAATTCAAGTTTCTTTTTGGCATCAGATTATTGGCTGTTAACAAATATCTTAAAGCGGATTATTTTGGATTTTTGTGGAACCAAGCACGACAGCATCCCAAATTGTCATAAGATAAATACACAGAACAGTATGAAGAAGTCACTTCACGTCAGAGTGAAATGCTCCCTAGATTTGATCTCAGTTTGGACTAAATATTTTTCAGCCTGCTTTGCTGACAAATCTGTAAGCAAGAAATTGCATGTGAAATAGAATTGTGTTCAGTAAGATGGATAATTTATGTATCTATCTTTTTCCCCCAAAATGTATTTGAAGGAAAACTTAAAGTAGATTGATTTAAGCACATATTATTCAATCTAATTTCAAGTTACACAAAAAAAGGGTTACAACGTCTCTGTTTACTCTGTTTGGTATTCGTAGGAAACACAGCATTAAGCCAGTAGAGATGTACAAACTTTGAAAAACTTCAAACACAAATAGAACTGTTTTTCAGTCTTTTCAGTGTGTCTGTGTGTGCAATAGTCTCCCAGCAGCCTTTGATGAGATATAATATATTGTGCAACATTATTACAGTCTCTTTGTTGAGATATTGATAGATATTAGAGTTTCTCCCTCCCGCCTAATTTCACTACCAGCTGTCACTTATATTGAGTACACAAAATGTCAAAGTGTGCTGAGACTGTTACTACGACATAGAAACATTTGTGGTAGTAAGAGAAATTCATAAGAATGTTTCTATGACTTTAGTTTTTGTCTTACTGAGGGCGTTCTCTGTTGCTGTACCCTTATTGGCTGCATATTCTCCCCTGAATTATTCACCTTCTAAATCCTACCCACTAGCCAGCTTTCCCTTGTGACAGCTACCAAAAATGGAGGGTTGAATGCTAGCACGTGCTTCTTCCAAGCCAGCCAATCACAATGCAAATGCTGCTCATTCTGCGTCAAACGCTCAGTGGAAAGTGCTATCTGCCTCTTCCACATAAATGAGCTCATAAATAAGTGTCGCTGTGGTTGACAGGGGAGAGAGTGTATGTACATCTACACAGCAATAAATTTATAAGTAATTCTGTAGAGGTTACTAGAAATTGAACTGTATTACCAACAATACAATACAACTGAAATGCGTGTTTTTTTAATGGCCTCTTCTTATGCACTATCCAGAGGATGCCTGCACAAAAGGCAGTTATGAGTGTGACTAAGCAAGAAATCACTGCACCACTGAAAGGATTTTTATTAGGGGGAGGTAATGCTGACTGTAGTTCTAATATTTATGTTCATGCCTGTGAATATAAACAGAAGTAATGTTTTATTTAGTGTCTTACACCTTCTGCACATACTGTTTTGTAATCCGCAGGGGTTTGCTAGGGAAGGGCATCCAAGAAAGAGGTCATGCATACAAGGGGGGGGGGGGGGGAAGAGACTGACTGCTGCATCTGTTGGTGCACTCCTTGAGCAAATGTACCTCTACCTCTATATCATTTGTACATTGCAGGATCTCTCTGTGGTTTTGTGAAGGCAAGAGATCTCTTCTTTCATTTGTTCTTTCTCTCTCTCTCTCTCTCTCTCTCTCTCTCTCTCTCTCTCTCTCTCTCTCTTTCTCTCTCTCTGCCACACAAGCACACACAAAATCTGGCAACAATACTGTGCTGTTTTTCATGCTACCCCATAACATTTGCTCTGTGTGTCGGGTGTGACAGGATGATGTAATCATTTCGCATCATGACTAAGCACAACAAACCACCCACAGCAAAACATACATATGCACATGGCAGAGCTATGGCACTATCTACTACACACACAGAGAGGCTGGGAAAACACAAAGCAACTACATCTGAATTACCACACAAAAAGCCCAAAAAATGTTGGTGGTATATAACAGAAATGTATTTGCTTGCGTCCATCTTTTCCCTTGGGTCCTCTTGATTTCCCAACTTTCCTTATTTGAGAAAAAAAAAAAAACACTTAAAAACTATGAACTATGAGACTTTCATTCTAATTTCAGAGCATTGTGTAAGTGTATAGTTCCCACTATAATAGAAATGGTTCTGTAGATACATTGTCTGCACTTACATGTTCCCTTTGTTTGCCAGGCATATTTTTACAGAAATTGATTAAATTATATTGATTATTCGTTTTAAAATAAGATCTTGGCAACTTCTGATTATTCATAAACTAGCCCAGAAAAATACCACCTGCAGACATGCTTCTTCCAGCCTGACCAAATCTATCCCAAATTTGTGTAAAAAAAAAAAAAAATGCAACCCTGGCAACCTCACATGGAGTAATTGCTCATGGGTGTCCATATTTGTGTTTCATATACTCTACATACTGCACAATCATCCGGGTATATGCATGCTCTAATGATATGTTGACCAATGCCATAGAGCCAAACACCTGCCATCTTTACATTAATTAATGTTAATGTTTAATGTTTAATTATTAATGTTGCTTAAATAATCGGCCATTTGTGTGAATGTTAGAATGCCTTCACTAGACTTCAACACAGTTGAACATTTATGGAAGATCTTGGAGCATGGTGTTAGACAGAGCTCCACAACATCATCATCAGAGGCTTGTATAATTTATACCAAGGTGCACTGAAGCTATGTTGTAGATTTGTGGTATCCCAACACCTTACTGTGCCACTTTATGTTGGTTTTTCCATCTGTATATGCATATACATTGTGTACACATTGTGTGTGTGTGTGTGTGTGTGTGTGTGTGTGTGTGTCTGCATGACTATTCTGCTGACAGTAAATTAGTTTCCTCCTTTTACTGTCAGTGCTGTCTGTCTAAGTTTGCCTTGCAGGCAGAATAGGGAATTACTTCCATGAGACAGTTACTCAACAGGAAGTGCTGCTTCTCACTATCTAACCAAGCTCCTTACACCATCGCTACGCTCTCTAGAGTGATGAGATAAGTCAAATAGTCCTCTTTGGAAATTCTCTCTTCAAAGCTGACAGTGTGTATCACGAATTTAAAGAGACACTCTTGCATGTTGGGCTATTCTCAACCTAGACCAAAATGGGAACATATTATGTAGAGTTTATCAATGCTACTTCATTATTCAGCTGATAAAAGAGTTGATCTATTTGATTTAAAAAGTAAGGGTCCTGAGACTTTTCAAGTTGCTAAACCCAATTCCAAATTCAAGTCAAGTCCTTAAAATTTGAATTTAATTTTTTTTCTTTTTTGTATAGACTGAAATCATTTATTCAAATTTTAAATCATGCAACCTGAGTCCATATGACTGTTAATTAAATGTTTAATTTTTTTAAATTGTTGTGTTTGATACTTGGTTTTGTGCTTTTAGGATATTTTGGGATGGCTAAATGTGGAGATGGAGGACTAAATGTGGTTGTCAAACTTGATTTGTTGATTTCGTGATGCATTCATTCATAAACTGATTGATAGAATAAAAAAAATCACTAAGTCAACAAAGTCTTTGCCATTTACTGTTGACTTTTTAGTTTATTAAATGCTACCCAAACCACTTCAGCCAAACTTATTTTTTGCCAATTCTAACTAAACATCCATGTCCAAATGTTGTCAAAAGTATATCATTGTGTCCCAATCAGCTACTGTAAAGTGAATATTGCAAAGAAGATCATTAAGATGGCATCAGCCAAACATAAACATTGAGAAAAAGATTTACATCACCCCTTAAGGCATATTTTCTTTATCATTACATTGCTTTTTTTGTAATATTTAGGAAATATTAATTTCTGGAGTGCAAATTTAAAAAATATTTTAAAGCTGAAATCCACTACAATGTGGTCTCACTATAGGGGTACAATTAGTGCTCCACCTTCTATAAACGTATTCATTCACAAACCGATTGAAAGGATAAGGAACTCACTAAGTCTACAGAATCTTTGTTATTTTTATTTACTATTGATTTTTTAGGTTTATTAAATGCTACCCAAACCCCTCCAGCCAAACTACTTCTCTGTAGATGATCTTTTCATGTAATATACTGAATATTTTATGTGACATTTTGATGACTTTACTGAGTAGGCATTCATGTCTGCAGTATCAGGAAGTAATGTAAATGTACAACACCACAAGTAGTTCACCTAAAGGTCATTGTTTCCCCTTTACACAAAATAATTTATTTTTGATTATCTGAAGAAGGCAAGAAAAGTTGTTGCATAAATATTTCCTAAATTTTTTATCACCCTCTTTTTCAGATTTGTCGAGGCAAACCTCAAGCTCCACAGCCTCTACTCCAACTGACAGTGCCTCCAGTCCATCTCCAAGCACTCCACCCAAGCTCTCCCCACAATGTACTTCTCCATTTGGACCTCGCTTGGTCATGTCTAAACCAAACACTTCCACTCGACCTCAACCAGAGGGTGCCAGCTTTGAATCAGATGGGCGCACAGTAGGCCGACTAACTGGGCGGTTTGGAAGAGTTGGATGCAGACGGGGGCCAGTGAAAATGGAGAGGATTAAAGTTCTAACTGGAGCTGAAGTGGAGAGTGACTACCAAGAACCTGAGTCCATGGATGCAAGGGTTGTTATGGGACAAGAAGCATTACTAAAAAACCTGGAGACACAGATTGGTGTGCCTACAGACAAAAATACAAGTAAAGAACCATCCAGTTCAGAACCCCCTCACTCAGATACTTCTACTCTTCTGGTGGAGAGACAGATTAGGGTAGAGGAGAAAATTAAACTTGATACTGGTCAAGAGATTGAAAAATCTGAACAGGTTAAGACCCCTGAACAAGAGAAAAGTTTAGATCAGCTACTTGAATGCCCAATTCTAGAACCCAAATCAGCAGATACTGGGCTGACTGAATGCAGTACCTTTTTCCCAGATGATGAAGGAGATACACTGTCTCTATCTCAGGGTGAAGTGCCTTCCTTGTCCTTCTCCGAGCCCTCCTATCCAGTTGATCCTCAACGCATTGGTGTCCTTCCTGGACTCGACCCAGATCGTTATTACACAGCCCCTTCCACCCCAATTAAGATGGCCTATTGCTCACATCTTAAACAACAATGGCAACCAAGCAGTCCAAGCACAGGTCCTGGTTCACCAACAGATGAGTCTGATCTGTGCTCCCCTCCCACTTCTCCATCTGGATCCTATGTTACTGCTGAAGGTGGCAGTTGGACCTCCTCCTACAATTCTGGCACTTCTCACTCCTGTTCCCCTAATTTGACTGCTGAAGCTGAATTGCAAGAGATCCCCGCCTGCTACGTGGGCTCTCTTTCTGAGATTGGGGATGAACTGGGAGATGACAGACTCGTGGCTGAAAGGGAGCACTGTCTGTGTAAACCTGTCATGCCAGAGTTGGCTGAGAGTGAGGAACATGATGAGGAAATAATAAAGAGAGAGACTTGTAGGCCTCACTGGGTGACAGAGAATGTTTCCCCATACAGGAGCCGCAGTGGTAGAACCAAAGACTCAAAACATGAGGGAGGGGTATCCAAGGACACTCCTGTCCAGGTAGAAATTCCAAGAGCCACTGACATATCACAGCATTTGGATGATCCAGATCAGGAGCTAGAGCGGGACTTTAATTACTGTATCTCAGAGCACTTTGCCAAACATGATGCCCCTCTAAGCATTGAAGAGGACTTTCCTTTGGACCTGGCATGTTCTTCTCCTTTTAGTCACCAGCAGGCAGCAGCTTCAACCACTTTAGATACAGGCAGTCTGACCCCTGCCACTTGTTCGTCAGAGATTTCAGACACTGATAATAACAGCTTGTATAGTGAGATGGGATCATCTGCTCTGTTCTTCCATGAGTGTTCAAGGGATGATGGACCTGGTGGAGAGGGGATGATTCCTGCATCGATGCTGCCGGTCAATGCCAGCTTGATATTCCAGGCAGATTCAATGGAAATAACATTATTCCCTACAGATGAGGAGCCAGAAAATGATGTTGATGCATATGCTGCTGGAGAGGAAGAGGGGGATGTGGATGAATATGATGATGAAGATGTAGATGTGGACATAAATGATGACAGTGATTTGGAACAGCAAGTTGAAGCCGTAAAGATTGGAGCAAGGGGTGTTGATGATCCAAATGAAGAGGATACCTCTGCCTCTTTCCTAAATTCACTTTCTGAGAACTCAATTAATGATGGAGTAGATGAGTCATTTGCTTATCAGGATGACACAGAAGAGTCAATTGATTCCACCTCTTGTAATGGAGATGAAGATGACCACCTGCACAGCATAGAGAGACATGCTGAGCTTGCACAGCAACTTACTGCACAAGATGACCATGTGCTGTCAGAAAGCCAAGCACGATCAGAATCCTCTGGAAGTGAAAGTGAAATGGAGATTTCCTCTGGATCTTCTGGGCCATCAAATTCATTAGTTCAGCAACATATGACAGTCTGCACAGCACATGCTGAAGACATAAGCATACCTAATTTAAAGGCTGAATGTGCAAAGAGATTAGATTCCTCAAGCAATATTATGAAACAAAGTGAAGAGAATAAACAGAGCACAGATCTCAAAAATGCAGAAGAAACAGACAATGCGTGCAGTGCGGTGCAGTGTGTTCATACAAAAATTCAAGGCTCAGAAAATCAGACAAGCTCAGCAGAACTAGGTAAAGTATCAGAAACATACACTAAACCAGTCCTTTGTGTGCTTGGTGCCACAGCAGCAGGCATAGATAATACAATAAATATTCAAGATGATAAAGATCTAGATCAGAAAAATGGAAATAACTCTGAATTCATGAATACCTCACTCCAGCTTGATGAGACAGCAACCAATGATCTCAACAAGGGAGTCCCTTTGTTGTCCTATCCTAAAGATGATTGCAGCCCCACAAACATTCCAGTTTGTGCCTATCCAGAACTGTCTGAAGTACCAGATAACTTAACTCCTGCTGATATTTCCCCATCTGAACGGTCTCTTGACCAAGACAACCTGACCGAAAATCAACATAGCACAGATGATATAAGTGTTGGCTCATTAAATATGTCCTCTTCTACTTACAGCATTGCCATCTCACCAAAGAAAGAGAACTCCCAAAGTAGCAAAACAGAAAAGAGTGTTTCTTCTGAAAAATGGGCTCCAGACGAACCCTTGTCTTTAGATGCATGCTGTGACTTTAGGCCAGAGAATTTGCTTATGTGTGAGATAGCTGAATCATTGCACAATAAGGGGCTATCTGTAACTCCCAATATTTCTGCTCAAGATAACATCATGGGTGACCTTGAGGACAACAACAGCTACTGTGACCTGCCAGAAAAGATGGCAAATAATGAGACTGGTATGCTAGAGTCAAATCTGTCCACTTGGAAATCCATTGAGGACCTTTCAGAGGCAGGAGGGGGTGAGGATGATGCAAACAACCTCCAGAATCCAGACAATAATGCACTTATACAATACCATCCAGAAAATATTGAGGAAATCACATGGAACAACCCAGAAAAGAGCTGTTCACCGAGTATCCCAGCTGCACAATCAACATGTATGCCATTAAATATCCTTTCACATGATGAGAAAGATGAGAAAGACCAGACGACTGACACAGAGTTTAACATTCCTGGGGAACCCACATCAAAAATATTTATAGACGTAAGTCCTGACATTTTGCCTAAACAGGGACCAGAAGTCCTGGAATCAGCTCAAGAACATGACGAAGCATCGGTTTTAGGTTCTAACACTTTGTACAAACAAAATGATCTCTGTGGGCTAATCACAACAAAGAAAATTTTAGACAAATCAAGTGACATAAAAATTCATGAAACTTCTAAACAAATGGGCCTGGTAAATACTGATTCATTAGTCTTAGAAAACAAGCCTGTATTTAAACTGCCAGGGGGGTCATTTGGCAACTTTGACCACAAAAAGAAATCAAGTGAATCAAAAGTTGCAATTTCCTCTTCTGACAAGTCTCTGATATACAAAGAGACAGCTACCTGCTCTAATAAGGGGGTTATAACTGGGGCATCAAATCTAGATACCAGACAATTACAGTCTAGCATTACAAAATATGAAAATCAGCTGAATTTTGGACTTCAGCTAAATTGTAGTCAAGTGGCTGACAAACAAATTGAACCAAAGACTGAGAGAAGTGTATGTATTGCACTCAAGACAAAGGAGGATAAGAAGGCTGTGGAAACACATCCAAAAGAGGAGGCAAATGAAAATGTCAGAGAGAATACTGATGTTTCGGAACTGAGAAAAGAGAAGATTGAAGTCTCACAGAAATCAAGTAAGACTGAAACTGAAAATATAGAACTGAATACCACCATAGTTAACTCTGGTAGGGGAAACACTGTTTCAAATAGCATGATACTAAAGGAACCTGTCGGCTTTGACAACAGCAAAATGATTGGTGCCCTGGAGAAAAAGGAAGACATCAAAAATAAAGACAGTAGAGCTGAGACTGAAATAATTCAAACTTCTGCAAATTATACATGTTTTCAGAGTAACACATATACTCCAGAAACTCAAAGGCAAATACACACAAATGATGCTAGGGGAGAGAAAAACAATCATCAAACACAAGTTCAACCTATATTCCACCCTGCAGTCTCAAGCTCCAATACTCTTGAGAGAAACCTCAATTTGACAGAATCAATGGGTTCTACTGACTCAAATGGTCTTTTGAGTGACAATTCAGATCAGAAAGATGCACTTTATCATGGCACCTTAGAAGGACTGGAATCACACAAAAGCACACAAGATGCCAGTGATAGCGACATCAGGTCCTCCTTAACTGTTGTAGAAGAAATCTCAGAACTCAGCAGACATCCTGCTTCTTGCTTATCCACAGATGTGTTGGAGGAGGACCTTCGTGCACCTATACAAGAGTCTCAGTCTTCATTTAACTGTTCTCAAATACACAGTCTCCTCACTCATACTGAAACGGCACTAAATGATAGATTGTATCAAGATGAATCACAGAGCACTCTTCAATTGATAAATATGGAACATCCAGATGTTGAGTCTGAGGAAGAATTTACGGCCTTACGTCCAATACAAGATACGCATCGAAATGTGAATGAACAGTCAGGCTCAAAGGCAAAGACTAGCAGACAAGAGAAACCTGAAGGTGTGTTGTATTTCAAAACAATGTTACTGTGCTAATGTTTATTAAATGTACAGAGGTATTGTGTCCATTTAATTTCTGAATATATATGCTTAAATGTGGAATATGTATGATTTTTTTTTGCTTCTTTTAAGCAGTATGTATGGAACACAGACCAGAATCACCTAAAAGTCCCCAAACCCGTCCCACTCGATGTATAGGACACATAGATAGTAGTACTGCTCACAGAAAATCAAGCTCAAGCAATGAAAGAGAGATATTACCATGCATCACCTCTGCATTAAATTTCCCTGTGCAAACAAGACAAAATCCAACTGAAAAGCACACTGATCACCAGGACGGGTGTTCAATCAACTACAGAACAAAGGCCTCTAAGGAACTGGATCTCTCCTTAAAAAATACCAGTATGTCTTACTGACAGTCAACTGCAAGTCTGTCTTTATTGTCATGATCACTAATCATGCTTTAAGATGTTTTTAAGAGTATGAGGCACTCACACTAAATCTTTGATAAATAAAATTATAATAATAATAAAGTTTACTCTGTCTCTATCTCTATGTCTCAATTACAAAGTAGGCTCATGTAATGAAACAGACAGCGATGGATCAATTCCTGAGCTGGAAGAGCCGAACAGAAGCCTCTTGAAAACCTCAGAGCCGCAAGTACGTGTATAATTTGTGTTTATTCAGGAAAGCCATGTCCTGTTTTAAAATACAAAGAAATTGAGTGCAAAAGGAATACATTAATAACTAAATGTTTCTAATTTAATCTCTCTCAGATATCACATTCTACAGCTGATGAGTCGGTGAGCAAATCTAAGCAGAGTCGAAGTGAGAAAAAGGCACGAAAGGTATGTGAGACCTTATTAATTAGGCATGTACAAAGTTTCTAACACAATCATGCCTTTTCTTGCTCATTCAGCAAAAAAAAAAAATAATAATGTTTTTATTTATTGTTTTGGGTGTGTTCTCAAGGCTATGTCTAAGCTTGGCTTAAAACAGATTCATGGAGTTACACGAATTACAATCCGGAAGTCCAAGAATATCCTATTTGTTATTACTCGCCCAGATGTCTTCAAAAGCCCTGCATCAGATATCTACATAGTCTTTGGGGAGGCCAAGGTTAGCATTTTGATTCACCTTTGATCATTTGTGAATCTTACTTTCATAGGAAGACATTGGACTATTAAGTTTAAGGGTGTTCAAATAAAATTTGTTACATAAAAGTCCTTGTGTACAAAGGTCTAGATAAGCAACTAACATTACAACATGTACATTTTAATGCTTAACAGTTATCGATAAGATTATGGCTATAAATAAGACTATTTATAGTGCTTGTGTTTTGTTTTATAGTAGTGCTTAACATTACCATGTTTGGAAGTGACGTAAACAGATGAGATAGTTTGAATCTGACACCAAATAATCACATACTTCTCTGTCCAATCATCCTTAAACATTCTGTATTTGTCAACTTGTCAAGTGACTGGTTGTATCAGAACAGAACATCTGCTACAGAAGCCGGGCTGGTTCATGTTTAGAAAACTAGTCACTGAAATGCAAACAGTTGTTTTATTCATATGTTTATGAGTTCTGCTTCAAGCACTTAGTTCAGTCCTCTGAAATGATTTGCTGGGTCTGCATCCAGACTGCAGTCGCCAGTTGATGACCCCTGTACAATTTATTTTTGACAAGCACTAAGTATAGCGTAGGCTTGTATGAGAAAAAATTTCTTTAAACTTTAATTTCATCAAAAAAAAAAATATTCCATTGCCTCTGTTACAGATTGAGGACCTGTCACAGCAAGTGCACAAGGCTGCAGCAGAGAAATTTAAGGTTCCCCTTGATCCTTCTCCTCTGACCCCTGACATCATGCCCAGTCTTACCATTAAGGAGGAGAGTGAAGAAGAAGAGGAGGTAGAGAGTTGATACTGTCTTTATAATTGCTCCCTAGTAACTTGACTTTCATGAAGTTTATTGAAATATAACTGATACAATGAAGAAGGGAATATAGAAAGATTTTTATTTAGTGCCATTGCCATCTTTTAAGTATGGCCTTTCTCCTATACCTCAAATAATATACTATACCACTGCCATCTTTTAAGTATGGCCTTTCTCCTATACCTCAAATAATATACTATACATTTACATTACATTTATTCATTTAGCAGACGCTTTTATCCAAAGCGACTTACAAGTGCACACTCATACACCAATGGTAGCAGAACTGCCATGCAAGGTGCTAGCTTGCCATCGGGGGCAACTTACTGTTCAGTGTCTTGCCCAAGGACACTTCGGCATGGGATCACCCGGGCCGGGATTCGAACCGCCAACCCCACGATTAGTGGATTAGTGGACAACCCGCTCTACCGACTGAGCTACAGCCGCCCATATACAGGCCATACAATTTGTGTGTGTGCGTGTGTGTGTGTGTGTGTGTGTGTGTGTGTGTGTGTGTGTGTGTGTGATTGTTGCTGTCAAAAATGCCTGATTTTGCTGTGGCTTTTATCAAAGTTTGTGATGCAACTTGCAGAGTTTCTTGTGCATTTTATTCCTCCGGAAAACTACTTGAATTGGTGAAATTGCAATTACATGAAATTGTTTTGCACAGTTTTTCACAGTGATGTTTGTTGAACAGTGAGACCTTTTAGCTTTACTTATGTTTGACACAAATGAACTGAATAAGGATTTGGCTGAATGCGCGTTCTGCAACAGCAAAATCGGGAGCAAATGACGATACTGTAATTCCATTTGGCCAATTCTATACAAGTAACCTACTCTGATATACCACTGTGTGCTGTTTAAGTCTTCATTTGCCTAAAATAGACAAAAATTCAATTGCTTTCTCTCTATCAGGTGGATGAGAGTGGACTGGAACAGAGAGATATAGAGCTGGTAATGGCACAAGCGAACGTGGCTCGTGCTAAAGCTGTCCGTGCACTACGTCACAACAAGAATGATATTGTCAATGCTATTATGGTAAGACATCATAATAATAATAATAATTTCAACATCACTCTTTTCACAGTACATGTTTTTAAACAGCTATGTAAATATAGTACTGTTGCAGGAGTTTATTCTCCAGGAATACTGTGCTTCTTCTTATTCACATGAAATAATGTTTTTGTGTATATCCATCTTCAGGAGCTAACCATGTGAAAGAAGAGGTCTTGCCTGCCCCCAGCTTTTCTTCCTGGCATACCCATCAACCCTTCCCAGTAATGCTGCTACATACCTTCAATGCCCCTTACCTGCTAAATAAACTCTATAAAAATTGACGTTTGTTGTTTCATACATTTCATTAACTGTACATCTGCAAGCACCAACACAGTTTGATAAATATAGTTGATTTGAGATATGTCTACATTTAATCACACTTTACTCAAAGCATGTGTTGCTGTCTAACAGTGACCGTTGTAGCTGTGACTGGCAAACATTACACAAAACATATCAAGCCCATATATAAACCAGCAGATGGGATTCTATATTCGCAATCCATTCTTCCATCCACCGATTTGTTGTACCGCTTTATCCTTATTGGGTCGCGATGAACCTGGAGCCTATCCCAGGGAGCATAGGGCACAAGGCAGGAGACACCCTGGACAAGGTGCCAAGTCATTGCAGGGCCCAATCACACACACACATTCACACACACACACACACATTCATACACTACTGACAATCAGCCAACAATGCATGTCTTTGCACTGGGGAGGAAACCCTTGAATCACAGGGAGAACATGCAAGTTCCAGACACAGGGCTGTAGTGGTAATCGAAACCTTAACAGTGGAGGTGTGAGGCAAATGTGCTAATCACTATGCCACCGTGCCCCTATATTCATAATCAAGAATATGCATTCTTATATTCTCATACTTCCACTCTAAAAAAAATGAGAAGATGAAAATATGGCATCTAAATATTTAACAATATTCACCACAAAAACAATTGGACATGTCCTTAAATCTCCCTTGAAGGGACTTTCTTAGAAGTATTTTTTCTTTAGCAACTAAAAGACTTGTGGAGGAAAATCTAACTTTTTCACATTTAAATATTTTTCTTTCAAAAACAAGTACAGTATATCTTTCATATGTCCTTGGGATTCACTATTTTCAAAATTCTATTATACAACGTTTTATTGCACATACAGAACTAAATAATGGCCATGCTTTGTTAACCTGCATCTCTTAATTAAAATGTGAATTGCAATACTTTTAAAGAGTGATTCGTAGTTGTTCTTTTTGTTTGCTCAAAATAACTCTGTGCCATCACAGAGCACACTTTGACTTTTTAGTGTTTATGAACCTATGGACAAAGACACTATATTGCTGAACACTTTGTTTGAGGCAGGAATACACCCTGAATGAGATGCCAGACCATCACAAGGCTAGAATTATAATTAGCTCTTTATAAATGGAAGTCAAGCCAGGAAAATATTTCATTTTAATGATCTTTCAGGAATCAATCCATACCATTGGTAACTTCCACTATAATGCAAGACAGTAGTGACAAAAGCAAAGCGAAACAACATGAGACAACATGAGAATAAACCTTGAGAGGAACCAGAGGAACATTGAGAAGAACCAAACCTTAAACAGAACCAATTCTCTTCTGGGTGAGACCAGAGATTGGGATTATAAAGCATTGCTTTTCTATAGTTGCATACTTTAAAGACTCAGTCCTTACATTTAAAACATATGTAAGGTTTAATACTATGTGGCCTATTCATTAATTTGTTGATATTCAGTAACTGCTCTATGCAGGATCATGGTCTATCCCAGGCATGAGGTTGGAACGTGACCTGGAAGGGATACCAGTCCATTGCAGAGCACCATCTCCATGCACATTCACACTCATTTACACTTAAGGGCAACTTAGCATAGCCAATGCACCTTTGGTCATGTTTCAGAAATGGGAGGAAACCAGAGTACCCAGTGGAATTAAGATGCTAGTTACTGATTGTGGTTTTAAAATGTCAAGCAAATTCATTTCACTTTTATTTTAGGCAAATTCAATAACATAATGTATTTTATGTTTTGATATGACAATCACTAATGATAACTAATAACTAATGATGTTTTCATTATTGGCAAAGTGTCAATGATGAACAGACAATGGAAATTGAACATTAGATTCAGCAAATTTTTCCATGCAGAATTTCTCAAGGAAAAAAGATCAGCAACAGATCACTTTATTAAATATATGGTTTATTTGTAATACTACACCAGTTGTTGAGATAGAAATGATACAGAGAACAGAGCATTCAGCTAAGATCTGGATCAGATCAAAGTGTATTGGTGTGTAGTAGAAATACTGGGAGATTTGGCTCAGACAGTGAGTGAAGGCTTCCATCAAAAGGTGAACATCTTTAAAGTTATACTAGTCAGAGAACATCCTGGCTATTAAATATACTGGGTCAAAATAACACACAAACATATATACACATTTTATATATATATATATATATATATATATATATATATATATATACA
>JAFFST010000141.1:134880-159296 GCA_022414735.1 Noturus placidus | reverse complement strand
TGAGGAAGGGGGCAAGCACTTTTTCACACCACTGTATATATATATATATATATATATATATATATTATCTGTAAGTGGCAAGAATATGTGAACCTTTGTTATTAGTTACTGGTGTGACCTCCTTGTGCAGCAATAACTGCAACTAAACCTTTCCAGTTGGCTTGGAGGAATGTTAGCCCGTTCCTCAGTACAGAACAGCTTCAACTCTGGGATGTTAGGGGGTTTCCTCACATGAACTGCTTGCTTCAGGTCCAATAACAAAATATCTATTGGATTAAGGTCAGGACATTGACTTGTCCATTCCAAAACATTAACTTTATTCTTCTTTAACCATTCTTTAGTAGAACAACTTGTGTGTTTAGGGTCATTGAGTTGCTGCATGACACACTTTCTCTTGAGATTCAGTTCACAGACAGATTTCCTGACATTTTCCTTTAGAATTTGCTGGTATAATTCAGAATTCATTGTTCTGTCAATGATGGTAAGTCATACAGACCAGATGCAGCAAAACAGGCCCAAACCATGATACTACCACCACCACATTTCACAGATGGGATACGGTTCTTATGCTGGAAATCAGAGTTTTGCTTTCTCCAAACATAACTCTTCTCATTTAAACCAAAATTTCTATGTTGGTCTCATCCGTCCACAAAACATTTTTCCAATAGCCTTCTGGCTTGTCTATGTGATTGTTAGCAAACTGCAGAAGGGCAGCAAGGTTCTTTTGGGAGAGCAGTGGCTGTCTTCTTGCAACCGCGTAATGCACATGTAACCCACATTAAAAATAATTAATAATAAATAACCCATAAAATCCATAAATAAGCTAATCAGTTAAAACACATACATGTAAGAGACAATTAAGAACTTTTAAAAACAGTTTGACTGATTTAATGTAAACAAATAGGCTGTAAGGAATTGTGGCGATGCTTCCCCTTTAAGAAACTCGTCGGCTATTTTGAAGCAACGCTGAGCCGAGAAGCAGACCGAAGCAGACAGCTAAAACAAGGTAAGAAGTTAAAGTGTTGTGAAGAGTTGATTTAGAAGCTTAAAAACAATACTTACCTGCTTGGGAATTGAAGAATCTTAAATACAAGATAACCACAACGTGTTTTTGGTCAAGTTTTTTTGTTGTTGTTGCTGTTTAAGTGCGTATTTGAAATCGGACCTTGGTCTGCCACGTGTGGGGACTACACACACAGACACGGAATACAAGATGGCGAGCCAAACCCATGGACAAAGTTTCTAGAGACAACTCGGCTTCTTCATGACAGAGAGAATCTGAGGTGTAAGATGGAACGTTGGTAAACTCGCTGAAAGAGCGGTAGGAGTGTTGGGACTGTTTTTTCCTTGGAACTGAACTTTACTGCTCTTAATTAAATTTGAAAGTATAAGTGTGTCGAGGGTTTCCTCCGGGTACTCCGGTTTCCTCCCCCAGTCCAAAGACATGCATGGTAGATTGATTGGCGTGTCTAAAGTGTCCGTAGTGTATGAATGTGTGTGTGAGTGTGTATGTGATTGTGCCCTGCGATGGACTGGCACCCTGTCCAGGGTGTACCCCAGCTTGTGCCCAATGCTCCCTGGGATAGGCTCCAGGTTCCCCTGTGACCCTGAAAAGGAGTAAGCGGTTGAAGATGGATGGATGGATGGATGGAAGTGAAACTGAGCTTGAATTGGATCTGAAAGGTTACTTCACATTGCATTGTTTCATCATTGTGAATGTTATAATTCAATGTTTAAGAGGGTTTTGCTTGAAGTGATTTGATTTTGATGTGGAACTGATCAATGTTTTCTCACCTGTAAGGGAAAAAAAGAGTTAACTCAAGAGACAATAGGTACACCCTATTAACCTAAAATAAGATATTTAGACTGGTCTAACCTGATAAAATAACCTAGATAAACCAAATTATTTATAACCTAGGTGAAGGAAAGGGAAAGAGAGGAAAAAATAGGATCAAAGTGGGTTCTACCTACCTTTTTGCTACCTGCAGGACTACCCATTGGTTCTGATGTCTGTTTAATGTCGTTTAATGTCTGTTTAACGTATTATCTTTGTTGAATTTCAGTAAACTGCCGGCTTTTGTATATAAACTACCTGGTCTCTGGTCTAATTTCTCACTGTTACACTACTCCATCCGAACCTAGAACTGGTCCAGTAGCTCTATAAAGTTGTATCAGAGAATACAAGTGCTACACACACCATTGTTGTTCACTGTTCTCCTTATGGTGGACACATGGACATTAACATGAAGACTGTTTGGCCTTAGAAGTAGCCGTAGTCCCAGTAATCTGGAATTGGAGTAGATGAGAGCTCCATCCAGATGTAGGACATCCGAAATCAATCAGGCAGGTCCGGAGAGCAGAGAGGATCAGGATCTCTAGTATCTTTGTAAAATCATGTGTGGCTTGACAGAAGGAGAGAGGGAGAGAAAAGATTATTAGGACTGTGCTTAGCTTAACAGAAAGTCTAGTCAGGGTAGGCTTGAGTAAACAAATACGTTTTAAGCCTAGACTTAAACACTGAGACTGTCTGAGTACCGAACACAAATTGGAAGACTGTTCCATATCTGTGGGGCTCTATAAGAGAAAGCGCTTCCCCCTTCTGTAGCCTTTGCTATTAGAGGTACCGTCAAATAGCCTGCATCTTTTGATCTAAGTAGGCGTAGCAGATCATAGAAAACCAAAAGGTCGCTTAGATACTGTGGCGCAAGACCATTTAGTGCTTTATAGGTTAATAATAGTATTTTATAATCAATGCGAGATTTCACTGGAAGCCAATGCAGTGTGGATAAGCTCGGGGTAATGTGGTCGTAACTTCTGGTTCTAGTTAGGACTCTAGCAGCTGCATTCTGGACTAACTGGAGTTTGTTTATGCTCCTACTGGAACATCCAGACAGTAAGGCATTACAGTAATCTAGTCTAGAGGTGACGAAAGCATGAACTAGTATTTCTGCATCATGTAGTGACAATATATTTCTTATATTCAAAATATTTCTGAGATGAAAGATGGCTATCCTAGTAATATTATCTACATGAGCATCAAATGATAGACGAGTCAATAGTCACACCAAGGTCTTTCACTGCTGCACATGATGAAACAGAAAGACCATCCAGAGTAACCATGTGATCAGAAAG
The DNA here is from genome assembly GCA_022414735.1 of Noturus placidus. Taxonomy (NCBI): domain Eukaryota; kingdom Metazoa; phylum Chordata; class Actinopteri; order Siluriformes; family Ictaluridae; genus Noturus; species Noturus placidus. Next base: position 156,164 of record JAFFST010000141.1, on the reverse strand, counting down.
CTTACTTCTAGCTAAACATGCTCCTAATACAAGTACTTCTGTCTTATCAGAATTAAGTAAAAGGAAGTTAGTTAGCATCCAATGGTTTTGCTGAAACATACAACTGTGTATCATCAGCATAACAGTGGAGGCTAATTCCATTTTTATGAATAATTTGACCCAGAGGTAGCATACATAAAGTAAAAAGCAGTGGTCCTAAAACAGAACCTTGTGGAACACCAAATTTAACCTCAGTATGCGTAGAGAAGTCTCCATTTACATCTACGAACTGATACCGAGGAGAGGACCATTTCCTTAATGCCAACAACATTTTCTAATCTATCAAGGAGAATAGTATGATACATAGTATCAAGAGCTACACTAAGGTCAAGTAACACAAGCAATGAGACAAAACCCTGATCAGAGGCCAGTAGTAGGTAATTTACTACTTTGACTAACGCTGTCTCTGTGCTATGATGAGGTCTAAATCCTGACTGATACATTTAATGAATGTTGTTCCTATGCAAGTACGAGCATAGCTTCTGTGCTACAACCTTTTCTAAGATCTTAGAGATGAAGGGGAGAGTTGATATAGGTCTATAGCTGGACAGTTGAGAGGGTTCAAGGTCAAGTTTTTCAATCAGGGGTTTAATAACTGCTAATTTAAGTGATTTAGGTACATAGCCAGTGCTAAGGGAAGAACTGATTATATTTAAATCAGTTTAAAGAAACATGTAGGTACAGGATCTTGTATGCAAGTTGATGAATTTGCTGAAGAGATTAATGAAGCTAGTTCTGTCTCTCTAAGAAGAGTAAAATATTCTAAACGTTGATCTGATATTGCTATATTACTATCTATAGGGCTAGTTATAATACTGTCTGGTTTGAATTTAATAGACCAAATTTCACATCTAATATTTTCAGCCTTACCAATGAAAAATTTCTTGAAATCTTTACTGCTATGTAATGATTGAGTGCTTCTTTTTGTAGTGGTTTTATTCCTAGTTAGTTGTGCTACTGTGTTGAATAGAAATGCAGAATTGTTTTTGTTATCTCCTATTAAGGTGGAGAGATAGACTTTTCTAGCATTGCTAAGAGATTTTCTATAGTTCAGTATAGATAGATCCCAGTTCTTTACATAAAATAGGGTCCTCACTCACACCTGCTTGTCATCCAATTGATTGAAATCACCTGACTCTAATTTCACCTTCAAATTAACTGCTAATCCTAGAGGTGTGAATACTTTTGCCACTCACAGATATGTAATATTGGATCATTTTCCTCAATAAATAAATGACCTAATAATATTTTTGTCTCATTTGTTTAAGTGCGTTATCTTTATCTACTTGTAGGACTTGTGTGAAAATCTCATGATGTTTTAGGACATATTTATGCAGATATATAGAAAATTCAAAAGAGTTCACAAACTTGCAAGCACCACTGTATATGTAAATATCAGGAAATTAAAGCAGAAATTCTGATCTATTGTCTCATATTCCTCTTTTGATCTCGAACGCAAAAAAAAAAAGGAATTGGTCTTGCCATTCCAATACTTTTTGGAAATGATTGATTATAAACATTGACAATCAAGTTATTCAGGATTGATTTTCCCTTTAATAATCTCATTTCTGTTTAAAATATATATATATATATATATATATATATATATATATATATATATTTAATTTTTATTTTATACCAAATACACACTATCTGGTGCATTAAAATATTATTAGTCCCAGCCAGAGGAGGTCAGATTCTAGATTCTAATCCTAAATAAATTTTTATGATGGTGTGTGAGAGAGGAAAGGTGTTTCTTGGCTCCAACATGCAAATGCAATATATAATTTGAACAATTACTTAATTGGAAGCTACTTAAAGATCTCTGGTTGTCTGGTTTGTAATGAATGGTTGTGACATTATTGCTCACATGAAGTGTCTTCTCTCTCACATATTTTTACTCTTTATATCTAACCCACAAAATTTAGTATCTCCCACATGTACACTCCTTCACTGTCTCTCTTTCTTGTCAGATTTCCTTTCTGTCTCTATCTGATTTTCTGTCTCTTTGGTAAAGCAGATTTGGAGCTTTGCATGGCTGCTGCAGTGTGTGGCCTTTTCAGGAAAAGGCCTTTGCACTGGAATCATGTTAACCACCTGTTACTAATCCAGTGGCATTAATCGATGAGTGGAAGTCGTGTGTGCTGCCTGTGGTTCAGACATTCCACTACGTGTGGACACCCTCTCTCCAGACAGTAAAACTGAGACAGCCTCCAGAAATGGAGACATGCCTAGGCCTGTCCTGTTGGAGAAATGAAAATGTCAGGATTAAAAACTTGCACACACACACACACACATACACACACACACACACACACACACACACACACACACACACACTTGACTTCTACACTTCCTCACATGGCTCTCATTGTGTGGACTTGCTAAATACTGTGGCTTCATTTACAGAGCCAATTTAATGAAGAAAGTCATTATTTCAGGTGGAAATAAGTACATGCTACTGCTCTGTGGTTTTAAAGGCACACCGAAGGCTCAAATGATCTGGGTTGGGTCACAAAATGTCATGTTAGCCTTCATCAGTTATTGCTTTGTGCACTACTGTTATCTTATTTCATATTGAAGGTTTTCTATTTAAACTTTCTGTGTGAGGTGCATGTGGGGGTCCTCACCCTTTTATATGAACACATGAGAACACATTTGTGAAAATAAAGTGCAGGTACATACATGTTCAGTAGGATACAGTAAGTGGTAACAGTATGGACTCTTTGTGATCGTAAATTCAACATCTCCTTTGGGCCTGACTTTATGCTATGAGATATTAATACAGGAAAAACAAACAAGGGAAAAGATACAGAATGACAACAAAAAAGGTCTCTCTGAGAGAAATTCAAGAATAAAAGCTATTGCTTGAACATCTAGTAGCTGAGTCTTGAGTTGCCAGGTGACTGGAGCGAGGCCTTCTAGAGGGCTGCCCATCCTTAAATAAACGGAGATGGTATGAAATCAGTAGCTGTGTGTCTTTGCAGGACTGTAAACTGGAGCCTGCTGTCTTTGCCCTAACCACAAGTACTAAGTACAGCTCGTACAGCAGGCGGCTGAGGTTCCAGCAGACGGCTCCTCCAAAAAATCTGGAAAGGTTAAGGGTTGGAAGGGTTGTTTGAGAGTTAGGGGTATATCTGAGGGATCATTCAGTTCATTTATATATTTTACACTTATATTATATTTTATATTATTTTTAAATTATTTTATCATACAAAAGGGATTTTAAAAAATTAAATAAACAATACATGCTAAGAATTCTTTGTAATTTTCCACAATTTTAATAATTCTTTAGAAATGTATGTCTGAAAAGGTTGAAAACACACAACTGTCTAGGATATCTTTGTATGCTATGGCATTAAGATCTCCATTCACTGGAACTAACGGGCGACAATTTGGGCAAGCTCCAGAATGACAATTGTACATATATGGCACTGGACAATTACCCAGTTTCAAAGAAATGCTCAGTGTACCTGACTTACCAAGCCTTGTATCTGTATCACTCTATTCTGTTTTTTTTTTTTATATCTTCCATGTTGCCTGGGTTTTGGATTTGCCTACATTGTTCTGTTTGCTGATTACCAGACCTCCTGCCTGTTTCATGTTTATAAACCTTACCTCACATTTTGGAATTGTTTGCCAGTTTTTTTAATAAAAGGCTAACCTGCACTCTGTTGCATGTCATATTTTGAAATATATTTGTTTTATACTCATCTTATAATGAGAAATTATCTTTCTATTTCAGTCTGTTGTCATGTTGAAGTTATGCAAGTTTATATATTTTGAAAATGCATTTTAACCATTAATAGACATCACCAAAAATTTTTTATTGTTAATGCCCCAGGCAATGCAGGCAAATCATTTCCAGACCATTAAAGGGCTAATCTCTCATGGACATGACATTTTCTTGACAGTTTTGTGTGTATGCCTCTGAGAGTCACGTACTGTAATATTTAACACGAGGTCAGTAAACTCAAAGAAATAGCATAGAACTTTGGGGAAAAACTGAAAGCATCTTAAGGATTCTTTACTGTTGCCCTGTAAGGCCTTGACAGGGTGTGAGAGGAGGAGCTTCCTGGTATGATGTGGAAGGTGTTAGTCATGGATTGTTGTCTCTCACTTCGCACGGCATCTCTGTTTGTGATGGTTGTTATGGTTAGAGCTGAGTGCAGAGATGACATCACTTGCCAAATACAGATCCTTACATCAGAAGTCCAACACCCAGACACATGTAGGTTCTGGGTGTTTGCTTTACAGCTCTATGTCTGCAGGTCAATGAGTTTATCACTCTCCTGCAACACTCTTCGCCTGTTTGGTATATCACTACAGCTTACCTTTTGTGTGCATGTGGGTTTGTGTGTTAGCATTATTAGCAGGTGTGGATGTGTTTTCGTGTGGGTGTGGGTGCGTATTCAGGTCATCAAAGCTGAGGAAGGATTAGGCTTACCTGTTGGTTTGCATGACATTAATTCATTTACAGTAGCCTGGCTAATATGTCACACCCTACACACACATAATGACATAAACACTTAACCCACAATTATCATTAAACATCAGGTTCTTTTTGTAAATACTCAGATTGTGATGTGCAGTGTTTCTGATGTATTAGTAGATGGTAAATGGTAAATGGCGCACTTATATAGCGCTTTTTTATCCAAGGCACTTGGATCCAAAGCGCTTTACACTGTGTCTCATTCACCCATTCACACACACACTCACACACCAATGGTAGCAGAGCTGCCATGCAAGGCGCTAACTTGCCATCGGAGGCAACTTAGGGTTCAGTGTCTTGCCCAAGGACACTTCGGCATGAGATAACCCGGGCCGGGATTCGAACCGCCAACCGCACGGTTAGTGGATTAGTGGACAACCCGCTCTACCGACTGAGCCACAGCCGCCATGGTTAGTGACACAAAGTATACTATACTCCATAAATCATGGGCACAATTAAACTCAAGAAAATTGTACTTGATGGAACAGCTGACTAGGAGATTATTGCATCAGACACAGCTATGCCTTACTGTATAATCATTAACATTGTTGGGTTGATCTGTGATTTGAATGACACAGTCCTAAATTTCAAGATAACAACTAATCAACTTAATGTTTTAATGGGCAGGATATGACAATGAGACTTGTTGTGATATAGATACATTCTAGTGGAGCAGGTGACTACTGTTGGGATACTAATGTTATTATTTATTAGAAAATGACAAATTAAGAATTTGAAAGATATATAAAAAGTTGTTTCTAATGCTGTTCAGGATTTTACACCTTAAGAAAAAAATTCAATACATTTCACACATGATCACGATTTATGTCAGCAATATGTGATTATATGTACATTTCAACATGTCTTGAAATTGACAGCATGTGAATAATATGTGACAATTAAAATGATGTGAAAATAAATTTAAAATATAAAAAACAAAAACTTTTCCGTAAGGGTTTTATTAATGGATGATTTGCAGAAACAACTGCTTTTGACTCTTTTTATGTAAGTTGAGCTTTCACATAGTTTGCAAAGCAAAAATGCCAATCCCACGAATCATAGTGTTGTTAACAATGAATGAGAATGTGAAGTCTGTATTTACTTTTAGTAAAAATGGTTTACTTTTTCACTCTTGTTATGCTTGACTTGTACAGTGCTGTCTGCTCCCGGCTAAGAAAGAAAAAGACAGTCACATAAAGCACAAAGTCACATAAATAGAGCTTCTTCTTAGCTGTGAAAATAGATTGCTGAAACTGCTATAAACACCAACCTATGGCAACAAATCTGCCATCATGTAGAGACTGATTAATAGGTCTCATAAAAAAGATGATGTTTCAGGGCAAAACTGAGTGAGCAGCAAGCCTGGAACGTCAGGTAGAACAAATGATTTATTAAGGTGGAATAAAACAACAGACAGAATAGCTGCTGAATAGTTTAGCAGGGCTAACCCAGGCCACTGTAATGGCTCCTGCCATGTCAAACTCTTAACACAGATGTGAGAAGAAAAGCTTAGTAATGTTTGTTTCTGTTTCTGTTGGCAGTGTGCTTAATTGCTGCTGACTGGAGACTCCCTTTCTGATAATGAGATACTGAAATGGCAGCAGATATATAAATAGATGTTATCTGACAATGTCCTTATAACACACGCCTGTTGTGAACTGCAAAAGGCATTAGGCACGCAAATCCTGAGATCATGAACTGGGAATATATAGTGGAACTTTTCGCACAAATGTCCTTCATCAGATGTGTATGCAAAATGTTTGTGTACAGTATACATGAAATTTAAACAGACTTTTTTCAGTTTGAGTAATCCTCAGTTAAATTTCACATCAGAATAACCTTTTCACACATTATTTGCTTTAATTTTTTAAAAGTGTTCTGATGCCATATCTTTTTTGTCTTTTAGCGACTAAGGACCTAAGCAGTCACTCCATGAATATTCCTGTTTTTAAAATATAATTTGACAAACTTATCTTTATAAAGCATAAAGGTGTAAATAATAGAATAAATTAGTCCTTGGGCCTGCCTTAACTCCATAGGACAGTAACACAACAATGGGTAGGAGAAAGGCTGCATTTTTTGTTCAAGCTCCATTAAAATATAGTGTCAGTATATTGGTTTGAGGACAGTACTATCTTTAGCAGACTGACAGGAGAGTAGACTGATCACATGTTAAAAACTCCAGGAATGTGAAAAGCCTCTTTAAGACATTGTGACAGTAGTATCACATAGTTCTTTGTTATCACCCATAGCACAAAATACTGAACCTTAAACCCAAACACCATAGATTGAGGGGAAGTAAGTATTTGGACAATGTTGTTTTTGTTATGTAATATAGTTCCAGTGCATATATCAATGTTCAAAAACACATGTATTCATGAGCATACACAAATTTAAGTTTTAAAAAATCTGGTAGTGAAAAAAGTACTCTATATTTAACACGGTGCACGATACATAAAAATAAATCAAATTCTATATAAAATACTGCAACAACAACAAAAAAAATACATTTCTGGTGCAAATTGCACCTGGTGTCAGGGAAGATGTTACCATTGGATGGGAAGATTTTACACAAGTATCAATTGTGGTGAAGGAGCTTTCTAATGTTATCAGGGACAACACTCAAATGGAAAAAGCTACAGAGCCATTAGCAAAGGCCATAAACATATTTGTGAGTGCAACTGATTTGATAATAATCTGCAGGTGGAAAGTTGAGAACCACAATTAATCATTAATAAAGAAGATAAGAGAGAAGTCATCAGACACTCGAAAAGAGTTGCAGGACAACCTGAAAGCAGCAGGAAAAATGAGTGTGCATATGATCCCAAAGCTTTTTGCTTATTAATGCTTATTAATGCTTATAAAATTTTTGTTCATATTTATAAGTACAATTTCAAAGGCATTATGTGTGGAAATTTTAAGTAATGCAAAGACAGTTTGAAATTTGTAATAAGGTAAAAAAAAAGGGGGGTCCAAATGCTTAGTTCTCCTCACTGTAGAGAACGGATCACTTAGCTAATCCACAGCCTTTTTAGAAATGAGGATTGCCTGGTGCTCACTAAGCCTGCACTAAGAATTTTTAACAGGCATTACGTTGTGCCAAAGTGTGGTCTGTGGCTTCTGCTCCAGGTTTCAGCCTCAGAGCCATGATGGGGAAATAAAACACAGCATTTGCCAGTGCTAAATATGTCCAGTAATAGCCAAGGCAGACTGAAAATAGAACGTGTAGGCTATCATTAACATTAATGGTGTATAAATTTGTCATTTGCTTCATGTCAGAATACAACACATTTTAGGCGTTCCAGTGACTAATAGAGGGTAATTGCAGCATGGAGTCACCATGTTTCTTAAATGATGAGGGTCTTGGTTTTTTGGTCGAGCATTGTGTTTTAGATAATTCTCTTCCATAAACTATATAAACTTCCACTGCTATAATTGCCACTAAGCACAAAAAACACTTAACTAATCACTTCTCAATGAATCACTGCTTAGAGTAATTAATGCTGTCTTAAAATGTAGCCTTTATTATTCCATACCTATTATGTACTTTTTCCAATCTTACCCCTATTGTACCAAAGAACTGAAAAGTCAGTGCTAATGTCAAAGTGGTTACCATGACTGCTTGATGACCGGTCAACAAACACGAAGTCGTCCATGCAAGCATTCTCTGTCATTTTGTCTTTTTCATGGAAGTTTCCAAGCACCCCGCCCTTTTTCAGTGCCACCCTGAAGTGTAAGAACCGAAGATTCAGATGAATGCAAGTGCGACAGCAATCCAAATACATCTGCTGTAAACCATAATGGTCTCTGAAATTGTAAAAGGAGTCCCCCATGTGGTTTTAAAGTTATTCTCAAATCATCATGGTAAGTTCTATGTGGCACATTTTAGTAAGAGCTGATCTCTGAACAAGTTTTTAGTCATGTGATTTTCACTTTTCACTTTCATCCAGTTGTGCCTGTGTGATACAATAAACTAACTGTGAGGTTTGGCATGGTGTTATTCTACCTTAATTGAACAAATTTGAAAATAATAGGACTGTAATTCAATATAAACACTGATTATAAAGCATTGCTAGGAATTTCACTTCTTTCTGTTTTTTCCAATGTATTCGAGTCTTGTGAGTTGACGCAATGCTGCAAAATCCTTGGTGTTGAAATGACACCTACAGTGTTTATCAAAGTTTAAGTGGTGCTTGAAAGTTTGTGAACCTTTTAGAATTTGGTATATTTTTGCATGAATAATAGATAATCAGATATTGGTATGTTTCTGCCTAAATCATCATCAGATTTTTAGTTTAAATGAGAAGTGTTATGTTTGGAGAAAGGAAAACACTTCATACCAGCATAAGAACCTTATCCCATCTGTGAAACATGGTGGTGGTAGTATCATGGTTTGGGCCTGTTTCGCTGCATCTCAGCCAGGACCGCTTGCCATCATTGATGGAACAATGAATTTTGAATTGTAGCAGAGATTTCTAAAGGAGAATGTCAGAATGTCTCAAGATAAAATGTGTCATGCAGCAAGACAACGACCAGCAAGACAACGACCCTAAGCACAGAAGTCATTTTAATAAAGAAGAAGAAGAAAGTTAATGTTTTTGAATGGACAAGTCAAAGTCCTGATCTTAGTCCAATAGAAATGTTGTGGAAATACCTAAAGCAAGCAGCTCATGTGAGGAAACCCACCAACATCCCAGTTGAAGTTGTTCTGTACTGAGGAACGGGCTAAAACTCCTCCAAGCCGATGTGCAGGACTGATTAACAGTTACTGGAACTTTTAGCTTCAGTTATTGCTGCACACCAGATACTGAAAGCAAAGGTTCACATACTTTTATGACTTCTACATTATCAAGTCAGTGCAAAACCATTTTCAATTCCCAAATTTTATAGTTTTCTAGCACAAAATTAAATGTTTGTATGACAAAATGTTTGTATGACAGTAAAGGAAGCAGCATTTTTTTTCTAGCTATGTGTGCACTTGCAAAACAATTTAATTAATGATGCAGTCTAGTGGCTTTGAAATGTAACATGATATCAGTTACATAAAATGTCATGTTTTTTTTTGGTATGTATGTCTGTATTTATGCCATCTTGAGGAAACCACACCAAAAGCATAATTATTCATATTTAAATGCAAAATCAACAAACATATTTGCTAAATGCAGTATGCTGTTTATATGTTTTTATGTTGTTCTTTCCTTGGCCCTGCACAATTTTCATATCAGTTCTCTATTGGTGACTTCCTTATTATTTCTGAAAATAAAGTGTACATACATTGTTATATCTATTAATGCATTTGACATTGTAAGGGGGAAGTGGTTAAGAACAATACAGTAATGTCATCTGCATAAGTCTAGACATCTTAAATCTTGGGTCATTTTACTGGGTTTTCGGATTTACTATGCAGCTTCTAGACCCCCCCCCCCTTTTTCTTTTAGACCTTTATTTATTTCAAATTGATTTATCAAAACACAGCTCATTTTAAGAACTGTTTAATTAAAACAAAATATCTGAACTAGATAAAACAAAATATCTGAATCAACATGTTCCAGGACACCACAACATTTTCTTTGCTATAATAAAGTACTTGCTCATCCTGGTCATATTTATTTGAGAATTGGATTTTATAGGGTATAATAAACAAACTTATCTGTCTCCAATTACCATATACATAGGTTACCTGTTGACCAGTGCCTTGTTAAAGCCATAAAGACATAAAAATATTCCTTACCTGCTTTAGACCTTGGTCCAGCACAAACAGCATTACACTGGCAACCAACAAATTTTATATATATATCATCTATAAACCTGAATCATGATGTTGGAAAGTTTTTCTGTCTCAGCTGAATTTTCCGAGCCATTCATTAGAAGCACATTCTAATGCATGGGGGTGGGTGGAGGTCATGGGGTATGGGGGGAGGTGGGTTGGAGGAGCATTCAGTGTGTGTATATTGGTGTGATAACATGCGTCATGCACGCAATGTTGATATACTGTCTCCATAAAAACTGCCTATCTGGGAATACACAGGCATAAAGTCAGTGTGACTGACATTTAAATGTAATTACCAGTAAATTAGTGGCTTTATTGCTACTCTCATTACCTTGCCTGTCTGCTCTGCATTGTACCATATAACATAGCTATTTTATTAACGCTATACACACCAACATTGTGAATAAATCAGAATAGACACAGTAAAGTTAAAGTCTACAGTTAAAGTTATACTGTAGTGTAGAATATAAATGTGAAGCATTTTACACTTAGTGTTAAGGTAAGTGTTACCTGCCATTAATTCATACAAGTTTCTAGAATTATACGAGAGAGATGAACATCATTCATCCAAAAAATATTTCCTCAACTGGTCTTTTGATGATAGTGCTAGAGAATGCTGTTCAAAACATTGCTGCATAATCTCCACTAGAATAACAGTGTTTTTAAAATGTCTTATTAATGTTATTAAGGACAAAAATGCTTGAAATGTAGAGTTTAAAGATCAAATAACACAATGTTCTAATTCTTTATGAAGGAATGAAGTGCTAATTAAAGAATGTTACTGTCAGGCATGGAATTTACCTCTTTTTTTTTTTAAACTTTCAGACTACTTACTAATAAGGTATTTGAATAATGTCTAGTCTGTAGCAAGACCAGACTCTGGCTCTAACCGATGCTTACTTCCTTTAAAAATAAACTTTGTATTATAACAAAGGTTATTGTAATTTTATCATTTTATAGCCAAAATAAAATAACACCCAGAAAATCATATATATATATATATATATATATATATATATATATATACACACACACACACACACACACACACACACACACACACAGTTTTTATAGGAATAACTAGAGATATGCAAATGTTCATTTATTTGTTCACATAATGCACACATCCTTGGTGTAGATGTGTGCAATCAGCCATTATACTTTTGCAATCCTTATTCTGTTATCATGTTATGGACGTTCCGGACTATAGCAGGCTTGGAGTCTGCAGCAGAAGAGAGGAATTCGGGGGAAGAGCTAGAGGGGCACTGACTAATTTGGCATGTCTGAGCCCTGTTTGCCATGTATATTAATGTAGACTCCCCTAGTCTCTCTCTGTCTCTCTTCCTAAGCAGTGAGCCAGAAGTTTAAAAGTGACAGGTGAAAAGTGTTAGGCAGTTGAAAAGTGCTAGACAAAATCGTGGGTAAGCAAGCCATGGATCAAGCTGTCACAAAGACCCTAATAAAATATTCTTCCTGTCCTGCTTCTCCACCATTGAGCTGCCCCCTTTTGCCATGATAACATTCCAGGATGATGGCGTATCTGGATATGTTTGAGGACATCGGCCTCACCATGTGGCTGGCTAAAGACTGAGTGGGGGTTCCACATTCAGGCTCTTCTTACTGGAAAGGCCCAGCTGGCCCAGCAAAGACTTATTGGGCTAAAATTTGCTGCCCAAGAGCCAGCTGGATTATTTGATTTAAAGAACCATGCTTAATTCAATTAAATAAAAATTTATTTGTGTAGTGCATTACAGAAATATATACATTCCAGACATAAACTTTAAATGTATAAATTCCACCCAAAAGGGTCAGTATGTGCCGAATGATGGCAGTGGTTGAAGGGCACTACCATTCATTTTTGACCATAGGCCCCTCCACTTTTGCAGCCATTGGCTGAGGCCTGACTCAGTGTTGCCAGAGAAAATTGTAGAACGGGTGGCACTGGAGCAATTAATCACTGGCAGTGGTGGCTTGAGCGTCGGGGGTTCAAGCCCAGCACTGCCAAGCAAGGCCCTTGAGCAAGGCCCTTACCCCTCTCTGCTCCAGGGGTGCTGTATCATGGCTGACCCTGACTCCAACTTCCTGACATGCTGGGGTATGGGAATAAAAGAATTTCACTGTGCATATGCATATGTGATCAATAAAGACTTGTTATCATTATCACCCACCATCCAGCTGGTTGATAACCTCATATTACTCCCCAGCTCTAGCTCAAAGTTACTTGCCAAGTGTCAAGGGCGCTTTGAAGTAACATAGCAGGTTGGTGAAATTGATTGAGGTATTGCTAATTGACTGGAGAAACCTGGCAGATTTTCCATGTTACTGTCAATTGGGGAGAGGTGGTCCCTGTTGCCCTGGTAAAGGCAGTAGCAGAGAGATATGAATTGGAATCTAATCCCACTCCTATTCCATTTGGATACCACTTCTAACCACCCCAGAGAGCAGTGATTGCTGAGTTGTAAGCACTTGTTTTCTCTCCTGCCGGGGAGACTGACCCCATAGAGCACCACACTAAGACTCCTGCAGAGTGGTTATGTGCAGCCAGTCACATCGCATGCCTGAACACAAAAGAAATGTGTTTGAGGACAAATTGGGAAAATTGCTAGAGATGGCAGTAATACGGGAGTCCCACAGGGACTGGAACAGCCTCATTGTACACAATTTGTGTGTGGACTAAAGCAAGGCAAATGATATTTAAAAATTCCATGTGGATGCAGTGCCTCATATTGACAAGGTCCTGAATTGGCTGGGTGAAACTTATTTATAATCAACCCTAGATTTAACCAAGGGCAATTGGCAGATTCCATTATTGACAACATCCAAGGAAAAAATAAAAGCTCACCCTGATCAGTTTACACAAATTTGTGATGGTTCTGATTGAGCGTGTTGGGGCACTGGCCCCGTTTCAGTGACTATTCTCCTGCCCAACCGGGCATATGTTGCTGCTTACTTAGATTACATAATAACAATTGGCAGTAGCAGACTGTATGTGAAGGCAGTCCTAAAGTCTTCAATATGTGCTGGCCTCACTGCAAATCCTGTGAAGTGTGCAATGAGACAGGTGTGCATGTGCATTGCTAAATTTATAAGAATATTGCAATTGAGGCCTGCCCACAATCTAAGACCAAAAGAGCAGTGAGACAGGTCCTGGGGAAGTACTAACTATTTAGCTATACTAAGTATCCTGCTAATAACTATCTAGCTCTAAAGACAGTGTTTCCAGGCTGTCACAGAAATAATGACTGGTACACACAATGTATACCACCTCAGGGCTAAGAACCTATTTCAATGCACAGTGCATGTCTCCATTACTATATGCTTCCATTACATTCAATAAGAAGGGTAAGTCTTGTGGAGGCAACATGACTGACTGCTTTCTTTGCATACATAGGTTACAAGGAGCTTGAAAAGTGACTCATATTTCTGCACTGAATATACCTTACAAGCTAGCAGGCCTCTTGGCACTGAGGATTTTTTTCCCTCTGTAGTAAGATACAGAAAACCAATCCACTTCTAATATCCCCTCCCCTGATATTTGAAAGATAAATGAAGTGTAGTCAATGATGGTCTAGCAAAGCCCAATCTAGTTTAGTCATAATTCCAAAAACGGTATTTCAAAGTTTTTTTTTTTTTGTATCTTTGTACTATTCTACAATGTGTACTGAAATGGACCATCAAAGAGGAATAAACTATATTCGTGTGTCAGAATAATTTCAGTGATGACCTCTCTATTTTTATCTCAGTAGTGAGACACAAGCCCGAGAATTTTACTTGTGTCCGTGTTTGTCCCTAGAATAATCATAGTATATTTGGATGTTCAAGGAGTCTAGCTTCCTAAAAGGGTTCTACTTGGACCTCTGCCTGAAAGGGAAGCCCTACATTGTATACCTCTAAGGTTTCCCACAGAAGAACAACCCAAAGAGCCCATGAGGATGCTATATGGAACCTTCTAAGAATATATACTTCATCCTGTTGATTTCTGTATGGTTATTTCAGACTGTACTCTGTCAAGCAATGTGAGAAGTTAAGAGTTTAAGCATGTTTTCTGTATAAAGAAAAGTGTTGTTTTGTGTTTACTGATTTATTAATAATATTGCAACCAATACTTTTTACTGCTACTGGAAAGAGCAGTTTGTTATCTTGTCAGGTACGTTAAACATAAGTTCTTGAGTGAGTATAGAAAAACAGGAATAGATTTTATTACAGTTAAAACATAGACTAATTGTAGACATCTTATCATAGATGGCAACTCCTCACATCAAGATAAATCCCATCAAACTTTTTATTCCTGGAAATATATTTTCCCTGAAATGCACTTTGATCTTGTCACCGTCACTGCTTGAGCACTCCTTCCAAACATAGATACAAGTTTTCTATTTTTGTTTTTTCATGCATAAGATTTAATACATTATTTTACAACATGTTTTCAAACACTTTTAATGTAAAGTAACATTTCCTGTTTAAAAAAAATGCAAACATTAATTATTTACATTGTAGTGTGACAGGCGAATCAGCAAAGAGGAAGACCGCTTAAAAAAGGAAGCGAGATCGGAAAAGAAAATATATTAAACATAAATGAGAGAAGACCCCCCCCCCCACACACACACACACACACACACTTCTCCATGTGGCTCCAGTCAGACTGCTGTAACTGCTTTAATTAAATTACTGAGAGTTTATGAGCTGCTCTCGAACCCACTGAAAAAGGCCCTCAATAAACACTGATGCCATCCCTTTCATCTAGCTGCTCTCTGGAATATTCTCGCCCTGGGCATTAGCATGACTCCCATGCTTAGAGACTTTGAGAGATATCTGTGTCTCATTTAGGCCTTAGACCCAAGGTTAAAACCAACAGCTGGTGGCAAACCAAATGGCAGCAAAAGCTTTGCACATCTTCTCTGTCCGATTTTTTGAGAAGTGTATTTTGGATGGATGAATATGTTTTTGGTGGTTAAATGTCAGTCCCATGGAGGGAGCCCTGTGGACAACTTCCTGTTGTTGTTGTTGTTGCTGGGCAAGCCGCATCCCTGCAGACAAGGGAAATGACAGTTTTATGACCTGTTTTTGTTTAGTTTGATCTGTGTTTTTTGTCATAGCAATGGTTTTCTTCTCTGCTCTCTTTGTCTCCATCTTCCTCCTTTGCTTCCTTTTTCAATGCCGACTCCATGAAGTCCCTTCAGTTGACATATTTACACTTTGGATGCTATTTTCAATGGCTGGACACGGCATTTTTAGTTACTTCTGATAATGGTGTGTTATTTTCCTCCATGTCGGTTAATAATTTCGGATATAAAGCCAGTCATCCTGTCATCACCAGAGAAGGAGGATGCAAAATGGTGTAGAGGGTAATACTAATAATAACTGTTTGTGTGTGCATTCTCAGTATTGAACGTTGATGATCATTAACTAAACCAGATGCTCAGCAGGTAGACTACATCTAATAAATTTTATAGGCCTATTACTGCTATCACCATATCACATATCTAATACATTATTTAGAACAGGGAAATTCACTGTGCCATAAAAAGGATTAGGTAAGAGGTTAGAGCTGTGATGAGCAAAAACAATACTCAGGCCAGTCAAAGAGTTGCTTATTCATATGGTGGAGGGATGGCATAATTAGAAATAAAATTTCTTTGAGACGATACAGCACTTTTCATTGCAGGGAGGAAGCCTGATACAGTATATCACAACAGTGAGTACACCCCTCACATTTGTTTAAATATTTGATTATATGTTTTCATGTGACAACACTGAAGAAATGACACTTTGCTACAATGTAAAGTAGTGAGTGTACAGCTTGTATAACAGTGTAAATTTGCTGTCCCCTCAAAATAACTCAACACACAGCCATTAATGTCTAAACCACTGGCAACAAATGTGAGTACACCCTTAAGTGAAAATGTCCAAATTGGGCCCAATTAGCCATTTTCACTCCCTGGTGTCATGTGACTTGTTCGTGTTACAAGGTCTCAGGTGTGAATGGGGAGCAGGTGTGTTAAATTTGGTGTCATCGCTCTCACACTTCCTCATACTGGTCACTGGAAGTTCAACATGGCACCTCATGGCAAAGAACTCTCTGAGGATCTGGAAAAAAGAATTGTTGCTCTACAGTACGTAAAGATGGCCTAGGCTATAAGAAGTTTGCGAAGACTCTGACACTGAGCTGCAGCACGGTGGCCAAGACCATACAGCGGTTTAACAGGACAGGTTCCACTTAGAATAGGCCTCACCATGATCGACCAAAGAAGTTGAGTGCACGTACTCAGCGTCATATCCAGAGGTTGTCTTTGTGAAATAGACGTATGAGTGCTGCCAGCATTGCTGCAGAGATTGAAGGGGTGTGGGGTCAGCTTGTTAGTGCTCAGACCATACGCCACACAGTACATCAAATTGGTCTGCATGGGTGTTGTCCCAGAAGGAAGCCTCTTCTAAAGATGATGCACACAAGAAATCCTGGAAACAGTTTTCTGAAGACAAGCAGACTAAGGACATGGATTACTGGAACCATGTCCTGTGGTCTGATGAGACCAAGATAAACTTATTTGGTTCAGATGATGTCAAGCGTATGTGGTGGCAACCAGGTGAGGAGTACAAAGACAAAGTGTGTCTTGCCTACCGTCAAGCATGGTGGTCATTGAGGGAACCATGAATGCCAACATGTACTGTGACATTCTGAAGCAGGGCATGATCCCCTCCCTTTGGATACTGGGCCGCAGGGCAGTATTCCATCATGATTATGACCCCAAACACACTAAAGAAGCTGAGGGTGAAGGTGATGGACTGGCCAAGCATGTCTCCAGACCTAAACTCTATTGAGCATCTGTGGGGCATCCTCAAACGGAAGGTGGAATAGCACAAGGTCTCTAACATCCACCAGCTCCATGATGTCTTCATGGAGGAGTGGAAGAGGACTTTAGTGGCAACCTGTGAAGCTCTGGTAAACTCCATGCCCAAGAGGGTTAAGGCAGTGCTGGAAAATAATGGTGGCCACACAAAATATTGACACTTTGGGCCCAATTTGGATATTTTCACTTAGGGGTGTACTCACTTTTGGTGCCAACGGTTTAGACATTACTGGCTGTGTGTTGAGTTATTTTGAGGGGACAGTAAATTTACACTGTTACACAAGCTGTAAACTCACTACTTTACATTGTAGCAAAGTGTCATTTCTTCAGTGTTGTCACATAAAAAGGTATAATCAAATATTAACATAAAATGTGAGGGGTGTACACACTTTTGTGAGATACTGTATCTGAGGTGTAATGCTTTCCAAAAGTTCTACATGGCCCCTTTGAATGTTATAGAAAAGAATGAAAAGAACTGTTCATCCATCGGACTAGAGAAAAGATGTCTGTAAACAAAGACAACCATGTGAATCCACCTAACTGTGTTGACCAACAGCTTATTGTACTACAGATACCACAGAGCTATTGATGATACTGTGATTGTTGTTTGTTTAGAACTGAAAGCTTATCTCCCCTGTGCTGGTTTTTAGTATTGTTAAGTGGCAGAATTATATGGTAGCAAGATAATAGCCTGGTCTTGAATTATCTTGAACTTCATGTACCTGATGATTGACATGTAACTGTTAAATATCCTATCAGATGTTGTGTAGTGTCATGGATGGGAGATTTGAAACAGTTCTTGAATGATGTCTATCTGTTAAGGAGGCTCCAGTCTTGCTTGAATAAAGGATCAGGACAAGTAGAATAGAGTAAGTAAAGAAAGCATAATTGAAGGAAAGAGTGTTGATTTAGCAGGCAAGTAGCTAGGTGAAATTCAAATTCATGGTTTCCATTAGATGAGCTCTAAGTTTGTCTATTGTGTTGGAGGCCATTGGCAACATGCCTAAAAATTTTTTTCTCCCTTGTCTTCCCTCCATCTTTCTCATAATGAGTGCACTTCACTATTTGCCAGTGCCAAGACATTCCTTGAGTTGGTAGTATTTTTGCTCCTCTGGCAGCCAACCCCATGTTCTTCTACACTATGAAAAGGGAGACTGTGGTTTCATATATCTGCTCTCTATTCAGAGACATTCATCTTTTTTCCTGGCTGGGCAGCAATAAAAAACCACCTCCCCCTTTTGCACTGTGAATCCTGCACTGAGGACATGAATGATATTAGGTGCACCACCCTGGGCTGAACCATAATTACAGTTGTTATCAAGCCAGCCCACAGATAAGACAGATTTGAGATAGGAATGCCTTTGTCATTCTAACAGACATGCTAGATACTCAGAATTAATGCTGTCTGATAAATGATTCTTTATGCAGTTTCACTCCACTCTTTTCTCTTCCAAAAGAGGGCAGCACTTTGGTGTCTCATGTTTTGATTTTGGCTTCAGATAATATTATTAAATATGTAATATTCACAGAAAATATAGTCCACATTCTCTTGTTTCAAATACAGGGCTCTCACATATCACACAACATTAATTTAGCTCTGTGGGTTAAATGAGATGTTGTCTTTGTGCACTGTTTTTCCCCTAACCCTTATCATAATGATGAAGGGATAGTCCATGCATTAGCATTTTGCATAATGCTAAATTAAGATGCCATATTATGCCAAATAAAATTAAATGCTAATAATAATTTACTCATTCATATAATAGATTCATATAATTCATATAAGAATTCAAATTAAATTTTATTTATATACTGCTTTTAACAAGGAACAGTCACACAGCAGCATTAGAGAAATCTGGATGTAGATTTAGATCACTAATGAGTAAGCCAGAGGCTACAGTGGCAAGTAAAATCTCCTAGAGACAACATGAGGAAGAAACCTTGAGAGGAGCAAGTCACAAAAGGGATACTGTTCTATTCTGAGTGACACCCAATAACTGATTTATAAATCATAATCATGTATAGTGTATTGAAAAGGTATTCCACTATGATCATATTGTGAGTCCTGGGATAAACACAAGACAGTGTTTGTGACTACAGCAGCAGTTCTTATGTACAAATGTACAGTATCCAGGTAAGATTTCCTATTAAATTGATGGTGAGATTTTGGGAGACAAGGCCAATTAACTGTTTTTGCAGTAGACTGAAGACATTTGGGTTTGATATCAAAAGATGAATATGAAAAGAGAGTTTAGAATTTCATTTTTTATTTCTCAGTATTTGTATGCACTGCAGATGTTTTAAATGACATAGAACATAGCACATTTTGTATCAGACCACCCAATTTGTAGATGAGTAAACAATATTGGAAAATGGGACTGACAGGTGTTTCTTGTAAATCAGGTGTGTCCTGTTAGATTGAATGTTTAAACAATAAATAGCTTGAAACATCTACTCTTGGTTTTATTCTTCAGTTTCACCTGTGAAAATTGCCTTTGTTGTTAAAAAGGAGAAGCCAACATGAAGACCAGAGAGCTATCTATGGGAGAAAAGCAAGCCATTTTGAAGCTGAAAAAAGAGGGAAACTCCATGAGAGATATTGCATAAACATTGGGCATAACCAGTACAACAATTTGGAATGTCTTGAAAAAGAAAGAAACCACTGGCGTACCTAGCATCAAACCTAGCATTAACATAAGATGCAACCCACTCATCAGCAGTAAGAATCAGAAAGCCAGATTTGGAATTTTCAAAGAAATACATAGATGAGACACAAAAGTTCTGGAACCAAGATTAACCTCTACCAAAGTGATGGTAAGGCCAAAGTGCGGAGAAAGAAAGGATCTGCTCATGATCCAAAACATATAAGCTCATCTCGGAAACATGGTGGAGGTAGTGTCATGGCATGCATGGCTGCTTCTGGAACAGGCTCACTAATCTTTATTGATGATGTAACTCATGATGGTAGCAGTGGAATGAATTCGGGAGCATTTTGTTTGGCAATGCAATTTACTGGGAAATGCAAATTAATCAGGAGGAACTTGATATGCAGCAAGACAATGATGAAAAACACACTGCCAACACAACAATGAACGTTATCGGGGAAAAAGTGGACAGTTTTAGTCAATCACCAGACCATAAACCAGTTGAGCAAAATTTCACCTCCTGAAAAAGGAGACTCAAGAGAGAAACCCCTGAAACAAACAACATCTAGAACAGGCTGGGGCACAAACCCCGGAAAAATATCACAAATACAGAAACCAACAATTTGGTGATGTCAGTGCGTCGCAGGTTTGATGCAGTTATTGCAAGCAAGGAATGTGCAACCAAATATTAAGTGTTATATACTTTAAGTTACTTCAAATCTTATCTGTTATACCGCTCATATAGTAGAGTTAAAGAAAGAGAAAGAAAGAGAGAGAGAGCGAGAGAGAGAATTATAGATGAAATGGCTGCATTGAAAATTATCATTATGATAAATTGTTCAGTAATTGACATTTGAGTATAAAGTAAAACAGACTGCATTCTGTGGAAAGTATAATCAGCACTAAATATCTGTCAAATCACGATATTAATCCAGAACTAACAAGCATACTTTGAATCAATATTACTGCAGAACCTCAGGATGCTGCATGGCTTTATAATGTGCTTGCATTTTGAGCATGCAGTGTTTTGATATTGCTTTCACAATATGTTAGTAAATTTGCAACTTCTCAAAATTAAACATGTAGTCAGTGATGTCTCTGATAAAAAATAAATAAAAACACTCTAGGTTTTCCAACAGGTTACTATTACATTGTAGTAATCCACCATAAAAGGATAATATATTTAAAATAACAGGTTAACAGTTTTTATATATTTTATATATTTGAAACTTTTAAAAACTCCGATATAGTATTTTTACAGGAGACTCACCATTGTATTAAAGATCATAGGTTATATTGCCCTTGAGTCTTATGCCTGTTTCTGGGTTTTATAATATCTATACAACCAGCAATAGTTAGTGTAGCCATCATGTCCCGAGGTGTGGGGGGGATGAAAATGAATCTTGTGTAAATGAACTACATGTAAAATTACATATAAATGAATCATATATAAATGAATTATATATAAATCTTGCTGGGGGGGGGGGGGG
>JAFFST010000141.1:99911-134860 GCA_022414735.1 Noturus placidus | reverse complement strand
GGAGGGGCTGTTATTGGGGTAAAAAATGTTGATTCTGTATTGATATATTTTGTTGTACTCTGAAAAGTGTATGAGAATCAATAAAAATTGTTAGGAACAGTAAAATAACAGGTTAAAAGTACGTTAAATGCTACAATATAAACAGTAAATAGTGTACATGGTAGAGAAGGCTAGAGAAAAAATTGCTGAATCATTTGGCTTGAAGAGTGCCTATACTGTACACGTACCAGAGAAGTGGAAAATGTGGTACAACAGGTCCGGTTAGTTTTACTGTGTTGATTTTGTCATTGTGCCAGTGTGATATTACTATTGTGGTGTGTTGTCAGCAGATTAAATTAATATGCTTGCACTTAGTGTTATGTCATCATGATGAATTTCAGTTCCTCCTGTTGTGTAGAAATTGTTGCCATTAGAATGTGTGCTATACATAAAATTCACCAAATGACCATAATATAAACGTTACGTATTTGGGGCTTTAATGAAAGTGACATGTTCGTTGTGTGTGTGTGTGTGTGTGTGTGTGTGTGTGTGTGTGTGTGTGTGTGTGTGTGTAAGCACATCTCCATTTCCCCTTTCTCTGTCATCTCTGTGGTCATGATGAGTTTATTTTAGTCAACTTATTGTTGGGGTCATATTATTAATTCAGTGGCAGCAAATGGATTTTCTTTTATCTGAATGGCCTACTGTTTGTTTTGTAATGTCATTGGGGATTTGAACTCTATCCCTGTTTTGTGGATCAAATATCAAATTGCACTAGTTTATTTCAGTCATGCCATCTTATATATCTACCATCCTAATATGTACTTCTATGACTTAATTGTATTGTACTGGTATAATTGTGATTTTGTTTCTGCACTGGCTTGTTTTTATTTTAAAAAAAGAACCGTTAATCGTGTGCAATGGGTGTGAGCTGTGTTTGTGCAGCCTAAACATAAAACTTGGTTTCAGTTAGATATACTGTAGGTGCTTGCTCTATAAAGTCTGTCCCTCCCTCTGCGGCCACTGTGGGCGTGGAGCATCTGTGTGATACAGAGAGATGTCTCTGCTGTCTACTCCCCCCCCCCGCCCCCTCTCTCTGTGTGTGATGGTAATGCCTGATCTGAGTCTCAGCTGACTTTTCTGAGCCATTCAGTTAGAACACACTCTAATGGATTGTGTGTGTGTGTGTGTGTGTGTGTGTGTGTGTGCTCCATTACTTCTTAACTTGGGATAGATTTAAACAGGACCAGTTTACAGTTTGGTTGGCTATAGGGCTTAGTTTGAGTGATACTTAAGTTGCCATTTTGTCTCTTCTGCAGCTCCCCAGGTCCGTGTAGGAATTTTGGTCAGCATGTTTGCTGGTGCATGCATTGTGTACATTTTTCAGACAGACAGCAAGTTACCTAAGCAGAAAGATCAACTTGATTACATGATTACAGTATAAATGTTGCTCTATAGCATAGGTCAACATGAAAAACCCCATATAAATATAATCATTTTTAATAAATGTGATCTCATTGACTTTGACCATGGTATGGTTGTTGGTGCAAGACAGGCTGGTTTGATATTAGAGAAACTGATCATCCCTCGGGATTTTCACACACAGCATTCTTACGAGTTTCAACATCCATGTGTACAAAAATGCCTTGTTGGTGAGAAACTTCAGAGGAGAATGGCCAGACTGATCTGAGCTGACAGAAAGTCTATGGTAACTCAAATAACCACACTTTATAATCATAGTGAGCAGAAAAGCATCTGCACAATCATTCACACCCAGGGTAATTTTGCATAGCCGGTACACCTGACTATAGGAGGTGGAAAGAAACTAGAGAACCCAGAGGAAATGCATACAGACAAGGAGAATGTGCGAATTCAACACAGACAGTAAACCAAGTGCAGGATTGAATGCTTCACAGCCATGTCCTCATGATATTACTTTTCAAATATTGCTGTACACTTGGAGTTTTATAGCAGTGTATAGAATGTGAAGGGGTCACATTTTTGTTCTTGCTTATGGGCTAGGTTTGAGCCATAATGCTTCTTCTTATACACAGACCTGCCAATCCTGGGATCCATGGTTTTAGCAGTTACAGGTGGCATTTCTAAGGTCAAAAGAAAAGAGAATAGAATAATAAAAGCTTAAAATATACCCAAGTTAACGTTTGGAGAAGAGTATGATTAAGCAAATATTCATCTGGTGCTTAAAGAACCCAAAAAGATAAAATATGAATGCTAACAATTTAAAATCTTTTTCTTTAAGTAAAAAAGTTATTGGTTAATTAGATCCATCAACTATCAAGCATGAGAGACTATCATTAGCTATCCAGTTCAGCTGTTCCAGAAGACATAAAGGCCTCTTCCTATGTTTGAACAGTGAAATGTTTGTTTTGAACTGTCAATCAAACTAAATGTCACCTGACAAACAAAGCTTGTACATATCACATGGTCATTTACTATAATATTCACTGTTGATACTAATCAAATATTTTGAAGGAAGCACCAAACTTCTTGCTAATTAGCTAGCAACTAACTTTGTTTATTATAATTGTCAATAACAACAGCATTACTTGACTTGGAACACAACCTAATGAATAAATGCAAAAGAGTTTAATATTCATTTATTTAACCTTTGATTTAACCAGGCAGGTTATTCAGAACAAATTTTTATTTCTCTCCCCATCATGTGCTATATTGCAAAGCCACTTGAAGGGGATAGCAATATAAAGTGGAAGGAAAAAGAAAAAAGGATAAATAAAAGACAAAACCAAAGACACCATAGTAAAGTGCTTGGTAAGGAGCAACACAGGTATATGCTTCTGTAAAACTGTCCTTAATAGAATTCTTAAAAAAAAAAAAAAAAACAGAAATAAAAATGAATTACAATTAATGTTCAAATTAATATTTTGTAGCATATTCCAAGACTTTGCTGCAGCAGCCTGAAACTATGAGAAACCAAATTGGATTTAGGAACTTTTTATTGAATATGGAGAGAGAACCAGTGTTATACTTAACAGACACTGGATGTAGCAAGAGAACTACAGTGCATCTGGAAAGTATTCACAGTGCTTCACTTTTTCCACATTTTGTTATGTTAATCTTATTCCAAAATTGATTAAATTCATTATTTTCCTTAAAATTCTACAAACAATACTCCATAATGACAAACTGAAAGAAGTTTGTTTGAAATCTTTGCAAATTTATTAAAAATAAAAAAGCACATGTACATAAGTATTCACAGCCTTTGCCATGACACTCAAATTTGAGCTCAGGTGCATCCTGTTTCCACTGATCATCCTTGAGATGTTTCTTCAACTTTATTGGAGTCCACCTGTGGTAAATTCAGTTGATCGGACATGATTTGGAAAGGCACACACCTGTCTATATAAGGTCCCACAGTTAACAATGCATGTCAGAGCACAAATCAAGCCATGAAGTCCAAGGAATTGTCTGTAGATCTCCGAGACAGGATTGTATCGAGGCACAGATCTGGGAAAGGGTACAGAAATATTTCTCAGTGAGCATAGTGGCCTCCATCATCCGTAAATGGAAGAAGTCTGGAACCAGCAGGACTCTTCCTAGAGCTGGCCGCCCGGCCAAACTGAGCGATCGGGCGAGAAGGGCGTTAGTCAGGGAGGTGACCAAAAACCCGATGGTCACTCTGACAAAGCTCTAACGTGTCTCTGTGAAGAGAGGAGAACAGTCCAGAAGAACAACCATCTCTGCAGCACTCCACCAATCAGGCCTGTATGGTAGAGTGGCCAGATGGAAGCCCTCCTCAGTAAAAGACACATGACAGCCCACCTGGAGTTTGCCAAAAGTAACATGAAGGACTCTCAGACCATGAAAAAACAAAGATTGAACTCTTTGGCCTGAATGACAACTGTCATGTCTGGAGGAAACCAGGCACCAGTCATCACCTGGCCAATACCATCCCTACAGTGAAGCATGGTGATGGAAACATCATGCTGTGGGGATGTTTTCAGCGGCAGGAACTGGGAGACTAGTCAGGATCGAGGGAAAGATGAATGCCGCAATGTACAGACACATCCTTGATGAAAACCTTCTCCAGAGCACTCTGGACCTCAGACTGGGGCAAAGATTCATGTTCCAACAGTTCAACGACCCTAAGCACACAGCTAAGATAATGAAGGAGTGGCTTCAGGACAACTCTGTGAATGTCCTTGAGTGGCCCAGCCAGAGCCCAAACTTGAACCCGATTGAACATCTCTGGAGAGACCTGAAAATGGCTGTGTACCGACGCTCCCCATCCAACCTGAAGGAGCTTGAGAGATCCTGCAAAAATGAATGGGAGAAACTGTCCAAAAATAGGTGTGCTGAGTGTGTAGCATCATACTCAAAAAGAATTGAGGCTGTAATTGGTGACAAAGGGGTTTCAACAAAGTATTGAGCAAAGGCTGTGAATACTTATGCACACGTGCTTTTTTTTTTCTTTTTTTTTATTTTTAATAAATTTGCAAAGATTTCAAACAAACTTCTGTCATGTTGTAATTATTTGTAAAATTTTGGGGGTATTGTTTGTAAAATTTTGAGGAAAATAATGAATTTAATCCATTTTTGGAATAAGGCTGTAACATAACAAAATGTGGAAAAAGTGAAGTGCTGTGAATACTTTCCGGATGCACCGTAAATAAAAGTAGCAGTGACATGTTTTATAATGAGTTTTTGTCGGAAACAACATAGGGGAATGTCAAGCTTTTATAATGCACTTTAAATGTGTATCTACAGTATAGGCTTTGTCACTATAGTTAAACAGAGTAACAATTGCAATTTGAACATGGTAAGTTTAGCCACAGACATAAAGGAGTGTTTGATAAGGATGTTTGTCTTAGAGGTGTTTAATAGTAATTGACAAATGACAAATAGGGACAAATATATTAATAAATATAGAGAACAATTTAAAATAGACCCCTGAAGGAGAGTGAGTAAAAAGAGTGAAGAAAAGAGTGAGTCAAAAGCCACAGAAACACCATAGCATTAAACTTTTTCTCCTGATAAAAATCATTACAATATGAATAATTGTTCATTCTTACATGCAAAATAATATGATTGAGATAGTTATGGGGTCCCTGATTCAGTTGCCAAAATATCACCATCTCCACCAACAGATCACAATCAACAATAGTATCACACTCAGTGCTGACATGGTTTTGGTTATAAGGCTAACACATTTTGAGCATATGCATGGCATGGACTTGTGGGTGAAGGCTCTTCTCACACTCCTAGAATAAAAAGTGTTAAAACTGGACATTAAAAGCATAGACTCTTGTCATCTGAGAGTAGGTCTCTCTTTTTAATGTTTATTTGACTAACATGATATAAGGTGCATAATTATACCGTAAAGGGTTCATATAATAATTTAAAAAGGTCATTATTTTTGTTTATTGGGTGTAATAGAATACGTTAAGATGCTTTAAGATGTTCAAAAAACACATTATTTTTCACATACTGTACATTATTGCAGTACCTCTCTTCCCAGTCTGAAACGCTCGGATTGAGTTCTGTTTTCTCCAAAGCTTCTCCACCTAAAAAGCCCAGAGTGCTCTGATTGGCTAGTTGACTCACTGCGTTGTGATTGGCGAAAAACCTTAAGTGTGTGTCAGAAATGTAACTTCCCTTACCATAATCGTGAGCTTCAATTTTCAAGGCTTCTAAAGAATTTATAAACACAGTTAATAATGCTGTCGGTTTTTCTGTATCAGTAACTCTCGTACCTTTCAGATGACGTTATAATGGTTTAATTTTTCGTCTTCACTATAACAATTTTAAGTCCTGAAATGACAATATAAAATACAGTTTAGAAAATAAAATTACTTAAAAAATAAAAAATGATGGTGGCATTATGCTGATATGTCAAATTGTGACGTAGACATTTGTGGAAGTAATATCTGGACTTTGATCGAGGTGTTTTAGGCAGGTCTGGGGCAGTGTTCTCTGTTAGGTCAAATAAATCCCTTTGTGGGAGTCTATGAGCTTTGTCACTTTGCAGATCTTGCACATGCACAAACAAATATGTTACACACTAAAGGAAAAGGAAAATGTCTAAAAAAGCATCATATGACCCCTTTAATGGCTATCGTTATGCATTTGAGGTTACATTTACATTCTACATTATAAAACAAAAATTTACTTGTATAGTATCTTTTCTTCTAATAACAAATCATATTTTTTTTATTTTCTTTCATTATATAAGAGAACACAGCTTTACATGTCAGAGGCTTTGACTCAGCACAACAAACCACACCAGTGATGTAGAGAGTTAGCAAATTAGAGTATCACACATCCACAAAAAAATATTCCACCAAATGTAATATCCAAATGTAGCTGAAAAAAGCACACACACACACACACACACACACACACACACACACACACACACACACACACACACACACACAGACACTTCAGAGGTCCTTATTTTTTTAAAGAAAAAGTATCATTTGATCTACCATTGCAAAAAAAAATTACAATAAAAGGTTAAAATGAAAAGGTGGACTAACAGTGTTTGGTGAGAGGGGACATAATGTCCTATTTGATTTATATAATGTGACTGAGATACATGTTGTATGATTGGAACATATATTGTCAGTTTGGATGAAATTATGGTATGGCTCATAACAGCACTGCCTTAATGGGATAATACCTGTTATTTCAGTAATGTCAGTACCGTAAATTGACCCAGACTACTGCGGTATTGTATGGCATGCAACGGCTTTCTTCTATTTGTATGGAAATTACAGACATGCCACTATAATTTATATCTGATCGTTTTTATATTTTTAATTGTATTACATTTTTATCGTACTCCAATGCTGTACAATATATTGCATAGTTTTTTTATTTTTTATTTTAGTCTTCATTCTTTATTTTTATTAGTTATAAGTGGGAACAAGCAAACTAGGAATTGCACTGCACAAGAACTTTGCATGTATGATAAAGTTGAATCTTGAATATTGCTTGTAATTAGCAGGATCATGGGTCATCTCAAGTTGACTGTCAACCTTCAAACTATGATCCTGCACACACCTATGCACTTATCTTGTCATCAAGATAAGGAGTCAGTTGGAAGAATTTATCATTGTGGTCAGAACAGAGTGAGAGACAGAATGGGAATACTACTAATTGACCCTGAAAGTGCAATGCATGGAACAAATCAAAACCATGCACACATCTGGGGTACACACCAAGATAAGAGATCCACGGGCAAAACGCTGTTGAAATCCTTTGTTTGTTTAGGTTAGGGGCCAAATTAACACAAGTGCCAGCCAGAGTTGGTTACACTCTGGTGCAGGTTTCGTGTAGAGTTGAGGGGCAGTCAATGCACATGACTATTGGGCAGACCGATGTGGGAAAAAAAGCTTTATTCAGTCTCATAAAAATCACTCATTAATAACAAAAAACACGAGACATTGCAGATTCAAAATAATACAGGCATTTGCAAATGTTTCTTTCCCAGTAGGGGAGCCAAATATGACATCATGTTTGGATCTGCAAAAAATATCTAATAATAGGCCCAGCTGTAAACATTTTCTGGTTTTCTGATCACTCTTTACTCATTGTCTGCCATGCTTTTAGATTAGTGGTCGCCTAGTTTAGTCCTGGAAATGTTGTGTTCCTCAGAGTTTTCAGAGATTTGGGCAGGCTGCTCTTCACTGTTGTGTGAGTAGTTATGTTCATATGCTTCTGCCCCAAATCAAGCAGAAGATCTCCTGGACTATTTCAATTTTGGCCTAGCATTTTAGCATTCTAATAAAGGAACACAAATGAGGTTAGCAAAGGTGAAAGAGTGAGCAAACATTTTTTTCGTATCTTTTCTGAAATCATATCTGGCAGGGTATGTTGTGGTTGAATGAGTTCTGTGGCATGAAGTGGACCTGAAGGAACTAACGCTAAAGGGAAAAAAAAAAAAAAATTGGATTGTTCTTACTGTACAGGGTCACATGAGTTGGGTGTGATTTCAGCTCTTTACATGAAGAGCAGCTATTGTTTATTTTTCCAAATGTACCATGGTGCAAACATTATTCTAAATCACTGTTAACCAGCAGTGGCTTAAAATTAAGCCAAGAAGATATCACAGTTGACTTATGCTATCGAGTGAATTTTTTTTAGAGTAACCCTGTAATCCAGCATACAGTCTCGTAGTTTGTTTTGAATAGTTTAAGATGTACCTTTGTTCAACAGTGTTCCATACAGCAGGTGTGTTTTCCATTACGAACGAGGCACACACAGATGTGCTACTATCATTAACCAGGTTTGCCACCTAAATTTCCAGCCCAATTACATACCAAAAACCACACAAAGGAAACTGGTCAGGCTTTGGAAGAGTGAGACATATTCTTCTTCTTTTTCTCAACCTTTGTGTGCGACAACAACAAGGTAACTGTGGTGCACACACATTTCTGATTATCCAACATTAACCACTCTATAATCCCCCTTTCTTTCTCCCAATATTTGCAGTATATTTTTAAATAGAAATGGTTCTGTACATCAAACACACACTGTCTGCACACTGTTTGCCTTTCTTTCTTTCCCAGTTAAGAACTGTTTTGACTTCTGACCCTGAGCATGGGACAATGTGATTCCTGCAACAGTGAGCGTCTATTGTGGGGTGGCTGTGGCTCAGTCGTTAGAGCGGGTTGTACACTGGTCATAGGGTTGGTTGTTCGAATCCCGGCCCGGATGATCCCATGCCGAAGTGTCCTTGGGCAAGACACTGAACCCTAAGTTGCCCCCGATGGCAAGTTAGCACCTTGCATGGCAGCTCTGCTACCATTGGTGTGTGAGTGAGTGAGTGAGTGTGTGTGTGGGAATGGGTGAATGAGACACAGTGTAAAGTGCTTTGGATAAAAGTGCTATATTAGTTCGCCATTTACCGTTTGTTGTAGTTCCCATTTTTGACCACTAGGTGCAAGAATAATCCTCCTCTGGTTTACTGGAGAATGTCGCTCCCCCTCTGGCCTCGCAGAGGATATCACTCCCCCTTCTAGTTTTATGGAGAACGTCACTCCCCCTACTGGTTTTCTTTCATCATACCGTTTTCATGCTCTGCCTTGGAAATCGCGCCACCTTTTATCTTTGCAGAAGAAATCGCTCCACCTCACATCTTGTGGAGGGCATCAACCCCTCCTTCCAGCTACGCTAAGGGTATCGCTCCCGAGTCACGTTGTTGGCCTAAGGGCCCTTATAGGCATAGAGACTTTTTGCATGACTGTCCCGGACCCCCTCTTAACTGTGTTTTGCACAATTGCTTTAAGGAGGGAACCTATGTCATGATATCACCAAAGGGCTGCTGAGTCCATCACCCATCAGCCCCAGCACAT
This sequence comes from Noturus placidus, assembly GCA_022414735.1. Classification (NCBI taxonomy): domain Eukaryota; kingdom Metazoa; phylum Chordata; class Actinopteri; order Siluriformes; family Ictaluridae; genus Noturus; species Noturus placidus. The sequence goes on along the minus strand of JAFFST010000141.1, from coordinate 125,543 downwards.
CCCATAACCATGTCACATGTCTCACTGAGCAATCACACCTGTTCTGTGTTACTCATATTTACGGTCTGGTTTTTATGTGTTTCACTGTCAAGCTTTTGTCTTTGTCGTATGTGTCATCATGTGTGCCATAGTCTCACTCATAGTATGCCTGGTTTTGTCTTGTGTCCATTGTTTACGTTCTTGTTTTCATTGTTTTGGTTGTTTGTGTTGCACTTTGCACAATAACATCTGCACTTGTATCTGTGGCCTCTACAAAATACCTGACATTAACTATGTTCCAGTGAACTGGGCCCTGATGACAGGTCGCTTGGCATCTGCAAAAATTTTGAGCAGGTATTAAATGCATTTTAATCATAATTCAAATCCTAGGCCAGACATCTGTTGTGATTATTAGCCAAACCATCTTCTTGTGTAGAGTATAGACATAATAGATACCATCTGAACAGTCACAGCCACTACTATGTGCTAATATCAGCCAGGTTTGCTTTGAACCATATGTAGAGCATTGATCAGCGCTTTAAAACATCCTGAAATGGCAAAAATTAACCATCCTGGGTTTTCTATAGAAGCAGGTTTTGCAAACAAAAATGGCATCATTTTACACTGACCCAGTAAGACAGCTAACTTGACCTACTGACCCCCAAGATCACTGAAAATCAGAGACAACTTTGATTGGCAGGTTGCTCAAATTACCTTTATTTTAAATTAGTTTATTACCTCATAATTATTTTAATTACACAGTACAAACATTTTACCATGATAACCTTGTCTAACAATTGAGCATTTGTTAACAAATACATATTCATGCCAAGGAATGTATGGATGAAGGTATTTTCATGGGCTTTTTAAAGCTCTCAGCTAGCTGCATTAAAGAGGTGCTTACATTTATTACATTGTGCTGAAATAATAATATATTTAACTTCTTATGTCTTTTGTCATAATAACAACAACAACTACTAATACTTTTACTATTACATTTATTCATTTATTCACTTAGCACACACTTTTATCCAAAGCGGCTTACAAATGAGAGATACAAGCAAAGTGATATCAAGCAGAGAACAATACAAGTAATGCTACTATACAAGATCCATTAATTGAGTACTAGAAGAAGCAAAGTGCACAGAGTAGAGGTGTAAGTGCTTTTTTATGATTTGGTTAGGTGGTATTAATAGTACTATTGGTTAGTTGGTTAGGTGGTAATAATAGTACTATTATTACTATTACTACTATTACTATTACTATATACTATTATCACTACTACTATTATTAGTAGTAGTATTTATTCATCTGCACTAAATGCTATATCCTGGTCAAGATTTTGGTGGATCCAAAGCCCAAGACTATGCATACAGTCATGTACATCCTTATTTTCAACTAGGCTGAACTTAGTGTAGCCAATTCATATTTTATGAAGGTAGGAGGAAACCTGAAGTCCCAGACTAAATTAACATGTAAAGATGCAAAATATGCAAAACTCCTAAACCAAGTCAATTGAACCACGGACCCTGGAGCTGTGAGCAGCTACACTGCCTACTGCATCACCACCTATTATTGTTATTATTATTATTATTGTTATTTAATTATTATTATTATTTTTTATTAGCTACATGACACGATTCACTTCACCTTGCCTCTATCCTGAATCATGATATAGACGTTCTTTGTTTCGGAAGGTGACATCTCTGCCACCTAAATTATGATCTTTTTCATAATCACATAACCTGATCTGAAATGGTCGCCATCTACATTAAAACATTAGGTATCGCAGAATTTGGTATCTGTGTTGTGTCTGTGTGGCAAGGAGTGAAACTACTTCCAGTGCTACTCTCGTGCTCTACTGATCAACGCTTTAACCTGGAGTCGCGATTCTTTTGAGGGAACTTCAACTCCTTCATTGTAATGATCGCTTTGGCTTATCATGGTGAAGGGATGTTGAAGTGACGATGCGCAAAATGAACGACCGCAAACTTAGCGCAAAATTAAACTACCTCCTAAGTTCTTTGTATGGTTACAAGTTCTGTACACGCTTCAATACAAGCTGTTTTCACATTCAAGTTTACACATTCACCATCGAGCTGCAGATAGCTTGGGGCTTTAAGCGCGCATTCTGTGTGTCAACCACGGCTGGTTTTGCAAGCATCAGCGCAAAAAAAAAAAAAAAAAAGAGCACACACTCCATGCATCTAGCCAATAGTGCTGGGTTCGAGACCGTGATTTAGCGGAAAGGACATCCTGTACCGACTCGCGCGCTCCCGCGGCAAACCCGCAGCTCAGCCGAGCTCAGTGGCTGCCGCCAGTGGTGTGCTTTCCTTAAACCCTGCCTGATTGGACGAACCAAATGTCAGTATCCTATCGCTATTTCCCCCCTCCTTCTTCTTTTTCATGGGACGTGTCCTTGTTTTTCTCAATCGAGGCAGGCAGCGTAAGGGCAGGTTCCTGCGCGCGCTCCGAATGGCGCCTGGAGTAGTAAGCTGTGCACACAGCGAAAACACTTCGTTTTATGTTTCCATCCACACTTCAGTTTTTCACATGTAAAACATATTCGGCACGTTTAAAGCAGAAGTAGTAGGTTTTAAAAAGACTGAAAGACAGCGCACTCAAATCAGCACTTACAGGCTTCTATGGGACATTGAGCTGCGTCAAAAGCTGCCTGTAACCGCGAGCACACAAACATTATCACGTCTTCGAAATGTAGTGTAAATTATGAACAAGTATTTAAAAGGGGTGAGACCATGCAATCGGTATTTACTTACCACTTCCAGCATACACATGTATTTCAGACATCCTTCCATGTTAAATAGACTCCATATCCATACGCAACCATAGGTGCCCATACCTTTTAATTATTCTGGATGCAGGTAAATGCAAATGTAGACAAATACTGACATTACAGCGGGTGAGATAGTGTCCAGATTGTCACCAGTTTTTATGCCCCATTCGCACAGCATAAAATAACCAGCTGCATATTAAGCACAACTTTATTCTCTAGTGAAAAAGGTGTAACTCTTTGATAGACATTTGAAGCTTAATTCAGTTCAGGTGATTATAGGATTATAGGTTATGTTTGGACAGGTTGTGTAAAATATCAAATGTACAAAACATTCTAAGATGATCCTATTTATTTGTCTTCAAGTTTAAAAAAAAATAAAGGGATATATTTATGCATCATATTTTTTATTGGCAAGTGTTGTGCATTAATCATTCATTATCCTTAATAGGAGCAAAATGTATTTAGTGAATTAATTAATATATTGTGTGATATAAACCTTTTTTTTTTAAAAAAACATGCATTTTTCCATGCATATTAATGTGCACAGAATAGAATCAAAGGTAGTGTGTTTGTCTTTTTAATTTTTTTATTAATGATCTCTTTAAACAAGCAATACAAAATCCACATCAAAATTTAACATAGGCTCAGTTTGCAACCTTGCACAAATTCTTTTCAAAATTTGAAAATAAACTTTTCGGTAAAAAAAAAAAAAAAAAAAAAAAAAAAAAAAAAGGTAGTTAAAAAAACAGAAATGCCACTTTGGATAGTCATGAACAACAACAACAACAAAAAAGCTTAACATAAATAAGTTAGTATAATTTCCTCAGTGTTTTTACAAAGCAATATACACAGGTACACTTCAGAATTTTACACATGCAGTGTAACGTCTAGTTTTTGTTTTATTTTTGGGGGGATAGTGGAACATCATGTTCAACATGAATATCATGTGTGACTGCAAATGACTAGATTTAGGGACTTTTTCTTTAAAAAATTTTTTTTTACGAAACCCCAAAAACAAACATGGACCAGTGTTTAAAAATATAATCTATACATGAAACGTTACTGAAGAAAAATTGCTGTAAATTTCAGTTTCCTTTTAAAAATTATTATTTACTCAGTAGGTTTTGTCATTCATAAAAAAAATTTCAAAACATAATCTAGGGAGAAAAAAAACTAGTGGAATAACCCAGGGATATAATAATACTGTGAAACACTGTCAAAACCATAAGACCACACCCTAAAAAAGAATATCCCTGCCTGAATGTGTTGCGACTTTGGCAGATTTTTAAATAAACTTCAAATAATTAAGTACCATACACACTTTTATAGTATCACCAATAATACAAAAAAAAATCTCCTGGTGTCTCCAATGGTTGGACACCAGTTCTGTTTAAACTGTGAACTTTTTTCTATGGGAACTTTTTAATGGAGGATCTCAGTCATTTGTGATTATTTTTGAAATTAATAACTTGCCAGTGTTTTAAACTCTGACAATATTAAAGTTAATAAAACATCTTTTTTTTTATCTGGGAGTATGATTTGGGGTTGTTTTGAAAACTGCACAGCAATTCTTCAAGTCATTCACACTATATGGTTTTTCTCATCATAATGTTATATTTTAATATGCTACATATAATTATATACATAGGTAGTAAAGACAAAAGCAAAAAGGAAACTCCATTTGCACACTGCTACATTGTCTGCTTTTGAGGCAAATGTCTTTTTTTTGAGTGCCAAAACTTTAGTGTAAAAACAAATAATAAAAAAAATCAGTGCTTCTACTGCCTTGCACATCCTTAGAAAAGGAAATGCTCTTTTTTCCATTTGCTGTTGTCCCTGTTTACTTCATAAAGCTCTTTGATGGAGAAATGCACATTCTTCATCTCTCTGCAGGAAACAGAATAGCAAGTCTATTTAGCTCTAAAGAAAAGGAGCAATAGAAAAAAATAGACACAGAAATAATCGTGCATTACATTTGTATGCACTGCACAGAGCCCGTTACTTATATACTTCAGCATCGTCAAAAAAAAAGCATATTTCTAAAACTGTGGGATTCTCTAAAGGCTTGCAATCCCCTCTAGCAAATGAAAAATGTCTTTTTCAAAAGGTTATCAAGGAACAAGTTAATAAGTGACAATCAATGCATGTATGGATGTATGTGTACAATGTTGCACACACACACCCATACACACACCCATACACACACACCAGAGTGTCGATGACGTGTTACTACACTGTAGTACTGCAGTCCAAAGGCGTTTGTTTACAACACCAAGTCCCCTTTTGCAATGAAACTCAGGTTTCCTTCGAGAACCTTCCACATGCATAACATGTTTGACCAAATTCAACATCTAATTGTGAATCTTGTGATTCACATGCAAAAGTAACAGTGGTATGTATACATTCTCTACATGTTGTTTCTAAATCTAATGAAACCCACCTTTTCCTGTAGGTCCTGTTGTTTTACGTGCTGGGATCTGATTTTCTGGGTGTCTGTTCTGCACTGTCTTGACTGTTGCTGTCTTCCTCTCCGTGGTTCACTCTTTTACTCTGCCGTGCAGAATCTGAGTTTGAAAAGGAAGACGCGGTTAGACTCTTGTACGTGCGCCACTATCAATTTCAAATGCACTCTTTTAGGTCGTTTGTTTTCTCTCTCTCTCTCTCTCACACACACACACACACACACACACACACAGACACACACACACTCGATCTCTCTCACTCGAAATAGCCCTACTTCCTAGTGTTCTTGTAGCTACAAGTTTAACTGCAACAAATAATTACAGGAAATAGCAAAGCCAACAGCTAAGGTTGGAGCAAAAATATATCACACAGAGCATTGCACATAGAGTAAATGCAAAAATGTTACGCTCGGGCTTCAAACAAAAGGCTGCGCGAGCGTCGAAACGTCAAAACAACTCCGCCAGATGTTTAAGAGCTCGCGTGCGCTGTAAACCGACCAAGTCACGAACGTCATGAAAAAAAAGAAGAAAAAAAAAAAAACCCCCGAATACTATTTCAGAAGCCGAGCACTCCTTCATCCTGGTGTATTTATTTACCCGCATCCTCCAGAGAAGGTCTTTTCTTCGCAGCGCTTTGCATTTTTTGGCAGTCCGTCTGACTCCCGTTAAGATCCACCCGTTTGGTCGCACGCGGCGGCCTGCTGTAAACCTCGGGCGCGTCTCTGGCGTCCACCGGCTCCCACACGTATCTGCCCGGCTCAAGCGGCATGTCCTTCACAAAGTCGTAGTTGTACTTCTCCTTGTACGCAGACTCCGACTCCCGCAACTCGTCCAGATACGCTTGTTTTACTTCCTCCGGGTGCGGCGAGCCGAACAGGTTCCTGCACACCGAAGGCTTGGTGTGTCCCTCCGGTCTCGCGTCCACGCGCTCCAGCGGCGGACTTCCATTAGAAAGACGCACGTCCGACATTTTGCCACATGAAACTCGGCACGAAAACAAACAAATAGCTGCGGTCGAGATTACACGTCAGACTTATTATTTCCGTAATAGAAAAAAAACCCCGATCAGACAACGAACATGCATTAGAGCACGAGAGCAGGCATGCCACACAAAAATACTACTAATACTACTACTAGTAATAATAATAAAAACCCCGCAAAAAAAACCCCAATGTAGTCAGTGTAGCAGAAGTAACAAGTGATCGCATGAAAGTGTACAGCGCTGAAGTCACTCCCGTCTACTCCCGTCTCGTAGTAATTCCTAAAGAAAAAAAACACCAAGTCATCCGAGCGACCAATATGGCGTTCGCAAGTAAAAGCAACTGAGGGGGAGAGAGAGCTAATGGCGTGGGCTATTTAAACACAAGGAAGCTTTCATTGGTTGAACAGCACATGGACCGCCCATTACTGAAAGAGAACGAGAAGCTGAGCTGTAGGGATCAGCACGGAGTGAAACGAGTGCACCGCACACTGCAGTTGGACCGCTCAGGGCTTCATCGCCGTACAACTACGTGCGAAACGCACTAACGCGGTGTGTCAGAGTGCCACGCAAGCCACGTGATCACCACAGTACACGAGACCTTATGCTACACGTACCCAAAAATAATACTGTAACAATATGACACTGGTGAGACTTAAAAATCAAACAACAACAAAAGAGAAACACCTCCAAAGGGCTTACTGTACATGGAAAACGGACGGTAAAGAAAGTAAACTCAGTAGAGCAAACTCTAAAACAACATTATAGCTTATAACATGCATTATGCAATACTGTTTTCATAATGCAGTGGTCTATACATTTATACATATTACACATCCCTGTCATTGACAAGTAAAACCTTGTGTTAAATAGTGACACTTTTAATAGCCTACTTTATATATATATATATATATATATATATATATATATATATATATATATATATATATATATTACTCATCCCTTTGTTATGGGGTATGTAATTGGTGATTAAAAAAAAAACAAAGTTTCATGAAGCACACTCTAAAACAATATGATAAGCCATAATATCTGTTATGCAAACAATCAAGTACAATTTATATTTTTAACTTATACATTAAAATAAAGAAAAGGACATACTTTATCCAAAATAGGTGACTATAACATAGATGGCCTTGATATAAATAAATAAATGTGCTCATAATTGATTTCTTGATGTTTGTTAGATTTGACACTTGTGTAATTTAGTTAATCAACTTTTTATTGTTTTTATTATTTAATGCATTCTTGGTTATTTTTACATCAGAGTTATTTAACCAAATTGAATGACAAAAATTACACACAAAGGGTTTATTATTCTCATTCTTATTAATAAATGAATTCATTTCTTTTTTCAGTCATTTTTGAGTGCAACAGCTTTTCCCTCCAGTACACTGCAATAGTTTTATTTAAGTATGATGTATTAGTACAGCACTACTTTTGGATGTACCATTACTAGGCTACTATCCTCTAACTTACTGTGCTTTTTCACTGTGTTAAATCCTTTATGTGCCAGGTCTGAGGTCATAGTTGGCAGCAAGCTTATCATGGTCAGACTTTGCCGTTATCAGAAGTAGTTCGGATCACGGAGTCCTATCAGTTGTCCTTCAGTGCTCCAATTTTTTTTAAGCTACACTAATTTCAGAAGGTCACAGTGCTGGAATGTATTGCTATTTGTACAATAATATGCCTCATTCATTTATTAATTTCTGTAATGACGGTTGTATTTTTGTGGGGTTAATTAGAAGATGTATAATGAAAGGGTTAAAAAATAATGAGACTCCATTTGATGCAATACTATGATGATAAAACCACAAAAAAAAAAAAAAAACACACCAACACCTATGTAAGTAATGCCAGTACTGCAGTCTCACAAGTGTAAATAGTACACCAGTACACAAGTGTAAACAGTACCACAGTACAATCACTGTGATTATTACCAAATAGATATGTCTGAACTGTGTCTTTTTGATTTATTTAATTATGTTAATTATGTTTCGGAGGCTATGAGGAAAAAGTGGGCCTTGGTGTTTCATCCTAAGACGATGTTGTTGGATATAGTGTCTCTCTGTAAGTGGTGCAGTTAGACATTAGCAAGAAATCCAAAAGTCCTTTTTTTTGCACGAAAAGTAAAGCTGTAAACAAGAAATAAATCCATACAGCCTAAATCATATGTATGTGTTTTTGTTTAGACACCTTTCTATGACATGATGACAGCATTTTCTTTCATTTGTATTATGTAAATAAGGGTTTCTGTACTCATCGTCTCCACCTCACTGCTGCAAAGTGAGGTCAAGTTTAAGGTCACCAAAAAGTGAACACAAATGCTTCTACTGACAACTAGTGGTGAAAAAGAACACTGACTAAGACTTGATAAGTCTGTGCTGAATTATTTTGCATTCAAAAAAGTTTGGTCTACTGTCATTTCCAACAGTAGCTATATGATGTTGAGATCCATCTTTTCACACTGAGGACAACTGAGGGACTCGTACACGACTATTACATAAGGTGCAGACATTCACTGATGCTCAAGAGGATACATTAAAAGCCAGGGGGATATAAACTTTTTAAAATGATGATCAGTGTAAACTGTTATTATTTTGTCTTCTGGGAAACATGTAAATATCTTAAGTAGTTTCTGAAGGGCAGTACTAAATGAAAAAAAAAGATCTTTAAACAAAAGAATTTCTCCTTAATATGAATTTCAACATTATATATAATTCTCAAGGCACACAACTCAATTTTTATATCGAACAGAACAAGGCAAACACGAAATATAATGAATTTCTTATATCAACGTTTATTACTATGCAATATACAGGTTGATTGATAGCAGTCTCTTAGTAATGGGTTCATTTCAAAGCATCCTCTGCTGTATATTCTCATAGTCAGTGCATATAATTCCTTGTTTCCTGCAGTGACAACAGAGTCCACTCTCCATTTCATTTGTTCACTGTTAATCAAAACATACACAGGGGTGGCATGTGAATTTCCGGTGTGTTCTGGATGTTGCTCAAGCATACAGTAATTTCCTGAGGCATCCTCAATGGGAATCCAGGACAATTCACAGTTACAATTTCTGAAGTTAGGATTCATGACTCAAATCAGGCACTTGAATTCCCAAGAAGGATCCCCTTTTCGGCAACTTCCTCATTTATGAGACAGAATGGCTACATCAGTGTTTTGTGCATGCGCAAAAATACATTAAATTTAGTAAACAGGCCAGAATTCACACTGTGTCATGTATTAAAAAAACAAAAAAACTATTATGTCCAAAATGTCTTCTGTCCACAGCATATTTGAGTATCTCTGCTTGATGTTAACTTTTCTGAGCTGTTTTTTTCTTCACTAGTTCTATTCGAATCTGCTCTGGAAACTGCTCCAAGTGTTCCCTCACACACTGTAAGCAGAAGCGTTTGGTGTAGAAGATGCTGCAGTCCTGAATAAAACATATATACATGCAAAAATGTCAAGGTGTCTTTCTGAATGAATGCTAATGATGAGATTCCTCACATTTTCTTCGATACAATATCGAAACAAATCTTAAAACTGTACTGATAATTATAACACCTGTTTGCAATACAATTAGAACAGACAGAACATATTCAGTATACATGTCAATGAAATAAGCTATTTAGAGCATACCGTGCCAACACATACAGTCTTCTTACACAAACTGCACTTGGAGCCCAATATAAGGAATTTGTCCCTGTCTGGAGTGAAAGGATCACGGATGCCATAGCAGTCTTCCAAAAGCCTGAAGAAAACAAGGGCACAAGCATGTACAATGAGCTTTGTGTTTACTTGGTACAATTCTTTGCATCGACTATCATTGGTCATTTTGTTAGGTGCTGTTTGTAGGGATAAAATGAATGATTGTAGCCCATTTGTTGCACAGATGCACAACTGTATATGCAGTTTGTCATAGGAAATTATGAAATTATGTACTGAAAAAGGTGGGTTACAATACCATAACTTGCACTGTATTATTACTCATTTGATTTTAAATTATTTTTAATTATGTTACAAGTTATTTGTGAGTTATTTTCAATATCATTAATAAATAGTACTATTTATTAAACATTTTATTGTCCAATAAATAGTACTATTTATTAAACATTTTATTGTCCTTACTATATATCATTGCTATTATTATAAATCACAATTGTTCTGTTTAATGCACCCTGCAATTTCTACCACCACTATAATGTAAATTACAACTAAGCCTACCATTTCCACATAAAGTGTAATATTTGTATATTAAGATGGTAATTGTGCTGTGTTGTCTGTTATGTGTGTGTATTAAATGTACTGTATAGAGTTTTGACCAAATACCAAGAAAATAATTCCTAATACATCCCGGCAACACTGCTGCACCTGATACACTCAGTCAGATATACAGCACCAGCCACTACCAGTCTGTGTCACTGCTGGAGAATGGTCCACCATTTACGTTCACATTTATTCATTTAGCAGATGCTTTTATCCAAGGTAACTTACAAATGAGGAAATTTGTCCACCACCCACATATCTGTTAAGCCAAGGCTGCATGGGTTTTTCCTTGTTCTCCTTGTGCCCATGTGCGTTTCCTCCAGGTTCTCCGGTTTCCTCAAGCTTCTATAAACATGCATATAGGTGGCCTGGCTGCACTAAATTGTAAATTGAACGTGTAAATGAGTGTGTGAACATGTGTGTATGATGCCCTGAATGGGACTTGAGAGGTGTAATCCTGCCTCTAGGCTAGCTCTGAATCCGCTGATCAATATAAAGTAGAATGCATAATAATAATAATAATAATAATAATAATAATAATAATAATAATAAGTCTTTATTTTATAAAGTGCCTTTAAAAGTAGCTTCTCAAAGCGCTGAAGCATGAATGTATGATGAAAGAAATAATGGAACGATTTGTACATGTCTATGATTTTTAACTTTATACATTGTTGGTTTAAAGTTTGATTACACCAATTTGTAAACCAAATATTTTAATCACCAAATAAGGGAAAATGAGTTGCTGAATGTTTGTGACAAAGTTTGTGACACAAGTAATATTTTAAAAATACAGCTACTATTTAATAATAGGACAGTAAATAATTGCACCATGAAAAACTTTTAGGTGAGTGAATGCAATTTGTTTAATGAGCATTAATCTTGCATTAAAATGCTCTGGCTCTTAAGAGTCACGTCTTAGTCTGTTAATGGATTTAGACACCCTTGATTAGACTATCTGACATATTATTGTGGAGTGTGGAACACAAACGAGATTATCGGGTGTTGTTAACATTATACCCACCCGATGGCTCTGGTATTTGGTGGTTTCCTGCCGTAGAAGGTGTAAGCAGTGGACAACTCACACAACTCGCATGTAAACATTCCTGTCGGAGCTTCCTCAGTGGCGTCCATGTTAGTGGTGGGGGTAGTGTGTGTGCACTTTTGCCCCCTGCTGGTGAATAAACAGATGTGCGTGGTGCTTAAAATAGGAACACGTGTTTAAGTAATTTAGTTGTCAAAACGGCAGGCAGACATTTTCAGTATGTATTTATTCATTATTTATTTCTGCACTGTATTGCGTTTCCCGTTTTTTTAAATAACAGTTTGATTGAGGCCGCACAAGGACTTTTACGTTGAAAGGTTCAAACAGGAAGCAGGAAAGAGTTCTGTCTTCACACAGCTATGGATGCCATTGGTAAGGAAGGAAGTCCACACTTTGCATGCTTTCCTTTGCCAATACAGTACTTTTTTTTTTTTTTTTAAATCAACTTTACGTTAGCAACACGGGACCAATGTGTGGCATCTAGAATTATATTGGTAGAGTATCGTTTGTAGGTAATTAAGCATGTTTACTGCTATTGCGTTGTTTTTACACTGGGTGATTCGGCCTTGAGGTTAGCCTTAGCACTAGCTAGCAGATAGAGAAGATATGGGCAGAAAGGTGCGTTCGTGAATTAAAACAAAAATATGTTTAGTCTCTTGCAAGCGTATTGAGGTGTATGATATTCTCTTTAAAACATGGCTCAGGCAAAATATAGCCGTTTATACCGTTTATGTACTTACCGTGTAACGTTTTCCTGGTTGTTAGCTAGCTAGCTAGCTATTCGACGTTACAGACGTATTTGGGCGTGGCCACTGTACTGCACCAACCTTGAAGCGTTGGCAAACCACGCCCCCTTCATCGCGCCTACTCGAGCTATTTATCTATTTATTTACTGCCAATTGTAGCGATCCAGAAGATCAACATTATACACTGCATGAGCGTTTTGCGTCATGTTTCTTTTATATGTACGTGCTGTAAAACATGTGCTCAAAAATGGTGATGCATAGATTGACTGTACTTGACCAGTTTATATTCATACAGGATATTTAAAGGAACACTCCACCCTGAAACACGTTAAATATGTTTGTGCAGACATATTTGTGGTGTGTTTAGTTGTTCTGGTGTGAATACACTAGTTGATGTTATATTTCCATTATTCCTTTAGGAAGCAAGAGGGCGAGTCCTGTGCTGACATGGGGGGCATAGATGGTGCACTTACTGTAGCGTTTAATTGGATGAAAGAATATAAACAATTTCAAATATAAGTGATAACAGTCAGGTTTTGCTGTTTGCTACTAATAACTAAAGAGCAAGAGCTTATTTTCTCTTTCACCATATTCCTAGGATTTTCAGCATCTCAGAAATCCATCCAATATGCAAGCCAATCAGAGTGGATTTCAAACCCCCCCTCCCCGCAAGCTAGTTTATCAAATAAGTTGAGTGCACTATAGCTTCAACAGGTCTCTGTGTAGGTCATCTACAGAGTGATGTGAAATGCAAAGATGTCAGCCTACAACCTACAACTTACCATGTTTAAACCTTCTGAACTTGAACATGATTTTTAAACCAGTCTTAATAACCATTTATTTTTTTCATATGCAGACAGTGACATGCAGGGAACAGAGGGGGCGTTAGGCGGTCCTGATGTCAGAAGGAGGATACCCATCAAGCTTCTTCCTAAACAGGCTAGAAGTAAAGGATTTCATTTTTCACTCATAGACACACAGAGGCCTTTGAGCTAAAACAAAACCTAACTATTGCCCAGTGCAATTCAGACTGTGTGTAATGTCTGGAATAGTAATGGCTACATTGTGTTTCTCTTAACAGAAAGCTTTGCCTACAAGCAGGAGGAGAGGTTTGACTGTGGGGTAAAGGCCGGAGATGCTTACGCTACCCAGCGGCGATATCCCCAGCCATTGTTTTGGGATTATAAGGTTTAAGATCTATGTCTCTTTCTTTATGCGTTGAACAGTTTTTGTACCGAATTCATTAACAGTATACCAGTCCATACAGGATTGAGCAGAGGTTGTTATTTTTTTGTGATTGTTGTGAGTCATGTGAATGCTTGATTTTTCAACTTTCTCTCTCCCCCAAAATTAGCAATGCAACTTGCAGATGTTTTTGTGCTTTATTTTGAGGAAAACTAGAGAAATTGCAATTGCACAAAATCGCATTGCAACGGTGTTTCGCAGTGATGTTTGTTGGTAAATGAGATGTATGCTGTAGCTGTACTCATGTTCGACGCATGTGAATCGAAGAGGGCTTTGGCTGAATGTGTGTTGTAATGACATCACATGACACGTCTTCGCATCTGCAGTCATTTTGAAAAATTGCAGGCTCCACCAAATATTGCAGAGTTTGCTTGATTTTGCATTAATTTCTGCAATCGCAAAATCCTGGAGAGACTGGTATACCAGAATTAACACAACCATTACTTTTGCTGTTAATTTGGCTTCTGTTTCCAGCTTAATCTGATTGGTGAAAGAGATGAAACTCCTATCCATTTTTGTGACAAGTGTGGTCTTCCCATTAAGACTTATGGACGCATGGTGAGCCTTGCGTATAATTTGAAATCTCCAGTGGTACCTTTTTGTTGAATTCTTATAGAGCTGCTGATATGAAATCCATTTATTTATTTATTTATTTATTCATTCATTCTTTAACAGATTCCATGTAAACATGTTTTCTGCTATGAATGTGCAGTACTTCATGAAAGGAAAGGTGATAAAATGTGTCCAGGGTAAGTTTGGTTTAAATTTCCCAAAATTTGTGTAGTTAAAACACAAAATAAGTCAAAAGCTAAATTTTGTAACTAATTGTGTATGGAACATGTATTCAAGATTTGATTCTCTTTATGCTTTCAGTTTGTCACTGTACAGCTGTACAGACCCAGTTCAGCGGATTGAGCAGTGCCTGCGTGGCTCCCTCTTCATGTGCAGCATTGTTCAAGGCTGTAAACGCACCTACCTTTCACAGAGAGACTTGCAGGCCCATATCAACCACCGCCATATGAGGGCGAGCAAGACTTCAGCAGGCCGCTCTGACCCTCACCACATTCCTGGCTCTGAAGTTTCAGAACGTTTCCGTGTGCCCCCTGCTCACATGTCTAAACCCCATGTGCTCATCCCTCCGCTGCCACATGCCACTCATGACCCTTACACTCAGCCACCTCCTGCATCTCACGATGACCTCCGGCCCCCTCCTGGCCAGGCTCCTACACCTGACATGGGGCCTCCTCGCTCTCTCGCCCAAGAGACGTTCCGCATTACTACAGTGACCACACGGAAGCACAGCAACCTGATCACCGTCCCCATTCAGGACGATTCAGCAAGCTCCGCCTCGCGTGAGCCTGTGAACGCCCCTCCACATCACCATCCAGGAGAATATCCTGGGCAGCCTGTGGTTTCGCACCCACACCACATGATGGCTCCACCTCAGCAGCGTTACGGGCCTCCACCCCCTCCACCCCCAATCACTCATCCAATGCAGCATCCAGCACAGGTCTTCAGCCAAGCCCCTCCTCCACCTTTATCCTCAGTTCCTCCCCCTATCACCCCTCCTCCTGGACACCTCATGAGTCAGATGCCACCGTACATGAACCATCCTCCACCTGGCCCTCCTCCTCAACACGCAGGTCCAGTAAATGCCCCACCACCCCACCATTACAATCCTCAGTTCTCTGAGGATAAAGGTACCCTCAGCCCACCATTTAACCAACCAGGAGGACTCAGTCCTGGGATGTGGCCTGCTCCCAGAGGACCTCCTCCACCCAGAATGCAAGGTCCTCCTCCGCAGGGACAGATGCCTGGACCTCATCACCCAGACCAGGGCCGATACAGACCCTATTACCAGTAGAATGATTTTATTGGTAGCTTTGAACATTGATCTCATAGTGAGTCTTTGGTAGGGTTCGGAAGTCTGTATAGTTGTGTTAGAGTATAAAATAGGACTGCATATATTTGAAGACTTTGCAATTAATTTCTGATATTAGAATATATACCTTTTAATTATGGCCAATTTTGGATTTAACAAAAAAGTATTTGGCAATATTTAAAAAAAAAATTGTCGAATGTGTTGCTTCATGAATGTAATACAAATTAAATAGTCAATAATTTTTGATTGATTTTATTATGTGTTTTTTTTCATATTATATCTGTATAAAAAAATAATTTAAAGCTTTGGCTGAGCCATTAAAGTTTACTAGCATATGCTGTCGCTCTTGAGTTCAGAGAAGGGCCAAGGTGCATCCAGTGTATATAACCTCACTTAAGGAACCCAAAAGGTCACCATCTTATTTGAGATAACACGCGTAAAGATTTCCTGTTAAACATACACTTTACAACTACAAATTTGCCTCACAGATGGACGAATCCCACTGCTGTCTTCACTCCTGAGCCACCATGCACAGTCAGGTGACCATGTGTAGCCCTATACCACCCTAAGTTCATACCACCGATCAGTGCAAGCAGGTTCTGTAGATATTTTAAAAGAGAATAATGATAGTACAGTAAGAACAGAATTTTGGAATAACCTTTATTAAAATTCAGTAAAAAAAAAAAAAAAAAAAAGAAAGCAAGAACAGAAAAATGTGTACTAGTGATATGTAATTTTCAAGCAGATATCTGAAGAGCCATAATCTGAAAATTCCTCAGCACTCTGTATTCATGACTCAAATGCCTTTCGTCACATATATTAAGTGTTGTTATATTAAGTGCAGTTACATCAGCACACTTGCACCTAATACGTAGCACCTTGCTGGTTTTATGTTAGTTCTTAAACTGTTAGACTATAAATAATGATTTAAGCAATAGATATGCAAAACTGTCAAGGAGCCATTTTTGCAGCTGGAAGTGTTTACTCTTATTGGCTTTTATTGCTGAGCCAAGTGACTCACTACAAAAAGCGTTGGAATTCACTATTGTGTACATCAGGTAAATGTTTTCACAGTGCTGTGTCCATTAATGACAAACTAGTCCTACTTTTGTGTTATATATGTGGGGCTGTTTTTGTATTTGGTGTTCACAGACACCTAACTCACAGCTTAGTAGTAAATATCTGAGGCGATACAATTTTATGACATGCCAGTGCATTGTGTGTTCTGTATTTTTGCTGATATAAAACATCTATAGATTTGTATTTAACAAATCTTCAGTTCTCCTCCGACATAATCCATTAGTCTGGCCGTATGACTCTTTGAAGAATGTCTCCTGTGAATACACATGCACAGGACATCCATGGGTCAGTGAGTCTAGTGTTTATATTTGACATTTGGCACTCTCAATAAAGAATCGTGAACCTATTCAATGTTTAATCTGTAACTTATCAGACATTCTGTGTAGTAAACTATTTAGTAATTGGGAATGGGAATATAACACCTGGTTGGGTCATTGCATAAAATATACCTGTACATTGTCCTTTGAATTATCTGGGTACTTCTTCAAAATGTGCAACATGGCATCATGAAGAGTGGGAAAGAACATGGACGTCTTGATTTCATCATCAAAAAACATGCAACTGTGCAGTTTCTCCAAGATATACACTGCAAAAACAGTCCTTGAGTGGTTAATATTTGACAAAAGGCCACTAAAAAATGTAACAACAACCTTAAACGTATAATTACCATCACATGCAACAATGTAGATTTCCACATCCACTCGAATGAATTCCTTTAATATCTGTGCACAGAAAGATCACATTTAGGCCCAGCAAAAATCAGACATTAGCAGAATGTTTTCTGAACGTTACTGTCTGGGTGTTAAGAGTCTTGTGTAAGGCTTATAACATAACAGTCCTTCAATGTTGCTGCAACCTTTGCAGATGTAATATTAACACAAACATTTCCATAATGTTATGTCTCGGACATTTTGTGAGAATTTCAATTAACATTGTGAAGTAAAGAATTATTACAAATGTTTTTACAACATTGCAGGAATGTTACAGCACAACCTTCTAGAATGAGTTGAGTACTTGAATGAACATTCTCTGTTAGCTGGATGGGTGCATCCTTATACCCAGGAGATTTTTTTTCAAATAGTGCTGATTTTTTTGGTGGCTTAGAAAGTGTTTAAACTACTTTTAAATATTTAGTAAGACAAATCACCAGTTTAAGGCCTTTGAGTGCTGAGATGTCAAGGAAGGAGACGGTAGAGAAGTCCAAGATGAGACTGTGGATGTCCACTTGAGGAACAGAGATGTTGGCAGGAAGCTCTGCTTTCCAGTTCACCTGAATAGGAAGGTCTGAGAAGTCTATTGGCTGATCTAATCCCTCCATGTTGCTCTCATCCTCTGACATCTCATTAGTTGAGTAGCCTATGGACTCAAAGCCTCCCTGAGTCATAAAATATTAACAGGTAAGAAAAAATGTTACAATTCAAGAGGGCTGTGTTTTATTGAATTACTTTCTACTGTCTATAAAAACATAAAAGCAGCTTTTCCAAGCACAATTTTCTTGAACTGATAGTTCAGAAAGTAATTTTTATTATAAGCTATAATACTGACGACATCAGGAATAAGCAGCATGACTTTAGTCATCATGACCTTAGTATTATAAGGTTCTATCTGAGTTAGGAATTAACTGGAATTTATTATCTTACAATACTATAATAACAAATCTTGCAAAAATACAACTACGATATTATTCGAATAACTAGCTACTTATGACACATGACTTACAGGTGATATGTGTAACTCCCCATTTTTTATCATTTTTTTGATCTTTTGCAGTGCCTTGTTCCTCTTTCTTAAAACTCTAAGTGGACTGAATCCCACCTGAAAACAAAAACAGAGAAATGTCAGATGTGAAACTCTTTAAAATGGGTTTGGAGTTCTCTGTGCCCTGATCTTTTTCTCCTCCCAGCTTGAGCCTTTTGTCTCAATCTTGCCTTGGGCTTGATCATTTGTCTCTATAAATGTATCTTAAATAAACTTTTCTAACAACTCTGTCTATGGTGCTTTTTCATTGTCAGTGCAGTCTGCTCAATGTCACAATCACTATTTATAATACTGTTTGACTTTGTAAATCATAAACAGTTTTACAATGGAACAAAGAAAAAAAACAGGGATATTTTGTGGAATGGCACAGAAACTTCAAGGATAACAGTGACTTTCTGCATGTACTTATAAATTATAAATATGAAAGCTCTGTAATAAACGTAAAACATCACTGCAATGTTCAGTAGTGATTGCTTATTGTGTAAAACATATATAAGTTCTGCTACAGCCTATAGCTGAGGATAATGTGAAAAAGGAAGCTTTGCTAGATGAGTTAAGGATGTACTGTAGCTAGAAACATGTATATTGACATGAGCTAGAATCTAACTTCTGAAACCCCAACAGCATTTGTCTAAGTTAGCTAGCCACCTAATGTTAACTTTCTTTATATACTATTGATAAGGTAATGTGGTTCAGTTCAGCATAGCTCACTTGCTTAGTTAACATAATATAATAGAAAACGGAACATTTCAGATTGGTTGTGTCAATTGTACACATAAAAAGTCATTTTTTAAATAATTACTCAACATGTTTTCTTTTTTATAAGAATATTTACTCATGTTTACTGATTTACTTAGTAAGTCTTTTGCTCAAGTGAATTATTAATTATATTGTCTTGCTCTTGTCTTTATCTCATGTAAATACAACATATGAACCACTTACAGCTTGCACTAGTTTATCCCTGAAGAACTCGATGTTTGCAAAATATATTGGTGAGGGGATTCTGAATATTTTAACTCCACCAGGTTCATAAATCTGTAAATAAAGGGAAAAAAGAACAGCATCCTATTTTACTGATGGTGAGATAGTTGGCGTTTTAGATCGAATATTAGCAGAAACTCACAGAGATGTAGTCCTTGCGGTCTCGGTAGATATCAGTGCCTCTGATGTTGGCCAGTACAGAGCAACGTGGACTGTAATGAAAATGAACATGCAATATCAGTGCTGAAATAGTGGATAATTTATTTTGGCCTCCACATTGCTTGAATATTGTGTATATAACTGTCCAAACATACAACTGAGTACGGAAGACGACTGTGAGCAGTTCCATACCGAGACCCACGGCTAGTCCCAAGTCAAGGCTCAGAATAATGGAGGCTGCACATGTCACAACCCAGATAAGCTGAAATAGTGAAGGTTATAAGAGAAGAATGCAGGCAAAATAGAGTTAGCATTAAGATTCCAAATGAGTGACACACAAACCGGGGTCAGGTGGGGAGTTAGGGGATGATGAGTGACAGTGTGATTATTTTCCTATAATGGCATGTCCCAAAGTGTTTTATTCAAAGTGTTTTATTCCTTTTATACCACAGTTATTTTTCAACAATTTATAATTGTTAATAGTTAATAGTCTTTAACAGTTTACAGTTCTGTTTAATGTTGTGGAACGTGTGTGAATATTCCTGTGAACAATTCTCTTATTACTTACATTATAGCAGATTGCAAAGTGCTGAAATTGGAGTCTCTTTCCATATATGTTAAATAAATACCTTTTTACAGAAAGCTTCACCATATCAATGATTGTTTGTTAAATAACAGCATTTTTATGTAACATTTTCCCATTTATTATTAGGCTTAGATTAGGTGGAGCACTTGCCATGTATGTCTCTGTATTTGAGTTACCATAGAAAGATGACATTACAATGAACACATTGTAATGATAAAAAATATATAATAAAAATCCTGTGCTTTGAATTACAGCTGGCAGTAATGTCAAATTAATCAACACCTTCTGGCCAAGGAAATTGTAAAATTCAACAACACTGTGGGATAAATTATATTATTATGCATAATTATGCAATCTCATTTTAAATAAGCAAACACTATAATAGCCCAAAGAGTTTGTATTTACCATTTGCATACGTTTTGGCTTTTGTTAACATAGTATCTCATCCAAAACATTTGGAGACAGGTGTGTTGTGATTGAAGTATCCTGCCTCTTCTTTATTTGTGCAGATTGATAGCAAATCTATAAAGTTATTTTTTTATATACATTATATACTGTAAGTCACACTGTATTCTAAATCCTATCTGCAAGTTTGTAACATCATGTAACTGGGTGGGGCAAGATTGAAGCAAGTTTTTGAGGTACGTAAATGGGTGTAATGGTTGTGCATGGGTTTGCAATGAATGGGGGGTGTAAGCTCCGATACAAAAACTTACATGTGTTATGTTATCTGAGATTATTACCATCTAAAATTGTGTAAATATTTTTTATACTGTTATATCTGTTTAAAGTGCCTTAAAAAGTAAAAAAGAGATTGCTTACAAAATCAGATTTGTCCCTCTTCCAAAGGTACGGGAGCTCTCTGAATTGCAACAGCATGCCTTTCAGGTTCACAACCACAAGAGCTCCCAAAACAGACTAGACAAGTAAGACAGTGGAGATGAAAAATGCAAGATGCAAGTTTAGTTATTTCTACATGTACGTAGTGTGGAGGTAGTGCATCTGCTGTATCCTCTATGATGATTATAATACACTTATTCATTTACCAATTGCTTTAATCCAGAGCGACTTATAAATAATAAAACATGCATTTAAAATTCTTATTATTTCTTCTACTTTATTTGGTGACTATTGGAACTTTGATAACAATGAAATGTGCTTTAAAACTTTATAAGTGTTGATGACTAGAAAATGCACTTGATAATTAGAAACCTTGATGGTTATGTTAAAAAAAAAAGAAAAAGTACTTGATAATGGAAATTAAGTAGTCAATGTCTTCTAACAGGCTAGTCAGTGGAAAAAGGATGACGGTGTGAAAATGTGGACAATATCTTTTCAGAATGTGCTTGGTGCTTTTAAAATTTTCCTTTTCTCTCACCCTTGGCAGTGGCTCAAGCAGGAATCCTATTCCAACTGTGACGATCAGTACAATAATTGCTGAGATTAGACCTGCTATCTGTTAAAAAGAAAAGGTTAATATTTCATCCCAGTTCTCATCTAAGCAATAGATCTTACAAATGATAAACGGGACCCTTTATAAACTTTAATGACAGACTATAAAAGCAAGCCTCAGGTGTACAACACGGGTAAGATATATTGAATAATGCAATATTCACACCTTATCTACCAAGTTCAAAGACAGTGCTTGGTGTAGTAGAGGGTTTAGTAGACACATTCTGATACGTACCTGTGTTTTTCCCCCTGTGCTTTCTTGCACTGCTGTCCTGGAAAGTGCAGTGCTGGCTGCAAAGGATCGAAAAGCTGCTCCAAATATATTACTTACTCCAAAAGCAATGAGCTCCTGTTAACATAAAAAAAACATTGGTTCAGTTGCTAGAAATATGACTACATTTCAAATGGAAGCAAAGTCACAGTCATTTTTTAAATTTAGTCCTATATTGAAACTTTGGATTTTGGATTTATCACCTGATTTCCATCAACAACGTAGTCATGCTTGACAGCATAGACTTTAGCCACAGAGAAGGCCACAGCAAAGCCCACTATAGCTATAATGAAAGCATCTACTGCACCTTGTTCCATCACTTCCACATTTGGAGCAAATGGAGCTTCATATCTAAAGATATGAATGGCAAAATTCAATACCTTATATGTGGAGTGCTCCATACTATACAGTGTGTGATTGCTACATAAATACTGTGTATATGCATTCCTTGCATATTTCATGATCACCCATTAGAGAGGGAATTTTAGCAATTATTAAAATTACACATTTTCTTCAAGTAAATATAATACATCCTTACCCATTCACCATGTTTCCAATAACAGTCACATTAAATTTTTCTTCAAAATTAAATCCATAAGAGAATCCACAAGCAATGATAGTCTAATGAAGACAGAATAGTAAACATTAAGGATTACAAAATCTGCTTTGAAATCTGGGAAATTCTGCAATGTTGAAATGTGACACCCACCACGATGAGTTCGATTGGAATGGGCACAGGTAGCTTGAATTTGTCGTTGAGCTCCTTTACTATATATACTGCTGCCATGATTATAATGGAAGTCAACAAATCAGCTATATTTGTCTTATAGAGTTGTGTAAAAACTTTCTCCAAAGTCTGAAATCAAAAATTTAAATTGACCATATAAAAACAAATATTTTAAGGATTAAAAACATTCTTTCCGTTTTTACAAGTCTGATTTTCCCATATAATGACTCTAGCACTTAATAAAGGAAATAAAAGGCCAGAATATCTGATTCTTGCCACTACATCATTACATACTGCTGAGCAGCAATGCAAACAATATACTGTATATTCACTATGAATAGAGTACACATTCCCATCTACTGACCAGACATCCAATTAATATGTTATAATGGCAGGGGAAAAAAGCCCTCCTTCACCAACAGAAATGACATTAATAGAATACTCAAGAATATGAAATGTGCACTTCAATATGTACAGTATACTTCACAGTATATTACATATTAATATATTGTTCCACATCAATTATAACAAAACATGCTAGATTTGAAATTCTCTTCTTAATTCATTTTCTACTCACAAAGAAAATGTTGAATGCTCCACTTTTTCCTGGTACATCCAACCCAAGCACAAACTTGAGCTGTGATACCAGGATGTGAACTGCAGCAGCAGTAGTAAACCCGGATACCAGAGTATCAGACAGGTAAATGACTAAGAAGCCCACCTGCAGCAGCCCCATGCCAAGCTGAGGAAAATTGGGAATGATTTATATGAAAATTGAAAATTAAAACATGTTTAAATATCCATTAATTGTATTTTAACTGCTGACATTATATTTTAATTCAAATGGTTCTCAGTATGTCTTATTTCCTTAGTATGTATAATGTCCTATTCTTTTTACTAATTTTTGTAAAGACTAGCAGTTTTTTCTAATTATATTAGTAAAGGATGGTGTTATCTTGATATCACCTGAAAAAATGTTATAATTTGAAGCTGATAGAAGTACTATTTATATATAGTCTACCTGGAAAATGCCCATTAGAAATGTGACAGAAGAGGCGACTACAACTCTCTGTTGATCCTCGGTCAGCTCCTCAAATCCAGTAATGTTAACATGCTTGGAGCTATCATTAGCTACCAATCCCTCCACAACACTACCAATCATCAGACTCAAAACTGGGAAAGGACCTGAGAGAGATAGAGAAGCTTAAGTTCTGCAGATAGAAAAGCTTAACTTCTGCATATCAGTTGCTGAGATGCTGTGTCAATACTGCAATAGGAGCGCACCGACTGACAGGTGTCTGGATGTGCCCAAGAAGAAATAGGTCAATACAGGAAAAAATGCAGAGTACAGTCCATATCCTGGTGGTAAGGTAGCCAGCAAGGAGAATGCAAGTCCTGGAGAAATAAAAGAAAAATATTACTAGTACCGGAATCTGTGGTATTCTTCTACAGTTTTTTCTCAACCATCGCTATGAACAGAATTTGAAATTCTGATTTAAAATTCCTTACAGAATTAAATATAGCCTGGATATACACCCTCTGTCCACTTTATTAGGAACATCTGAACACCTGCTCATTTGTGCAATTATCCTATCAGCCAGTTCTGTGACAGGTGCACAGTGCATAAATTCATGCAGATCCAGGTCAACAATTTCGGGTAATGTTCAAACAACATTCTGCTAGAGAAAAAAAAGTGATTTCAGTGATTTTCAGAAACATTAATCTGAGGCTACAGTGGGCACAGGCTCACTAAAATTGGACAATTGAAGATTGGAAAAAGGCCAGAGAATATCCTCAAGAATAACCTCAAGTGCTGTGCATTCTGAAATGCTTTTCTGTTCACCAACGTTATAAAGAGTGATTATTTTAAGTTATTATAGTCTTCCTGACATTAATGATGTGAACATTAACTGAATTTATTTATATGCATCTGTGTTGTGTATGTAATGATTGGCTACTTAGATTATTGCATCAATGAACAGGTGTACAGGTTTTCCTAATACGCTTGTTTTGTAGATACACTTAGTTTATATTTAGTCCTGTTGTATGGCATCAATAAGAGTAAATTCCTTGCCCAATTGTTTTAGCATAACATTATTAGTCCCAGCAATTATGGGTGGTCAGTACTGAAGAACAAATGGATATACATAAAAATACAAATATTGTGGGTTTTTTTTTTATATTTTATGAAAAGTGGTAGGGAATACTGTGCAGGATAGAAATTACTTTTACTTCCTTTATGTCCTTCCACCCGATAGTCCATCAGGCAGGCATGACCTAACAAACAATACAGTGAATGTGTATTGTGTAAATGATATGACTAAAAGGACAAGAAGCGATATTTGGAGTTTTTCCACAAGCAAAATTAATACATAGGCAAAATGTGAGACATCCCAGAAGTGTTTTTGTTTTGTTTTGTTTTTTTCTTTAATTCTCCTTCTGCTTTTCCT
Source organism: Noturus placidus (assembly GCA_022414735.1). Lineage (NCBI taxonomy): Eukaryota > Metazoa > Chordata > Actinopteri > Siluriformes > Ictaluridae > Noturus > Noturus placidus. Next base: position 100,660 of record JAFFST010000141.1, on the reverse strand, counting down.
GTTGGGTGACAACAGGCTGAGAAGTTCAGCTCAGATTTCTCTTCAGTCACAGATTCTTGTCTATTCCTATCCCCATGTCTCTTAATACCAGACAATCCCAAGCCTAATGAGATGTATAATCTATACAGCGGGTCCTGGTTAGCCCCAAGGTACTTTCTGGTGGGAAATGCCTCATACAGCTCTAGCCGGAACTGAACAAAGGGCAACCTGAACCACCTCAACTGGCTCCTCCATGTTCCCAATTGCAATGGTCAGGTCTGTCTACAACGGTCTGACTATCTGACTCCCTTTCTTCATCTTTCAGGTAGTGAGCTCAAATGCTTATGTGGGTGGCCTGGTCAGCAGACAAACCTTCATTCAGCAGATTACATTTTTGTTTGTTTTGTAATTTTCATGGTATCTTGCTTTTTTCCAGACCTCTCCCCTTAGCACTGTTCATCAAAGGCGGAGCATTACGCTCTCAGTGAAGTTCACTGACGTACACAAGCCTATTCACAGCAAGAACTCAGTCTATAAAGGTAATATGTCAGAAATGTATTAGTTTGTTAAATAAGACCCAAACGGAAAACATATTGTGTATATTTCACATAGAATTCTTTATATTCTTCTTTAAAAATTAAAAAATTTCCATGTTTTTCTAGCTACAATAAGACATTGTACAGTGGTGTGAAAAAGTGTTTGCCCCCTTCCTCATTTCCTGTTCCTTTGCATGTTTGTCACACTTAAGTGTTTCGGAACATCAAACCAAT
>JAFFST010000141.1:62097-98890 GCA_022414735.1 Noturus placidus | reverse complement strand
AAGGGGGGCAATTACTTTTTCACACAGGGCCATGATGGTTTGGATTTTTTTTCACCTTTAATAATAAACACCTTCATTTACAAATTGCATTTTGTGTTTACTTGTGTTGTCCTTGACTGTTGTTTAAATTGGTTTGATGTTCCGAAACACTTAAGTGTGACAAACATGCAAAGGAATAGGAAATGAGGAAGGGGGCAAACACTTTTTCACACCACTGTATATATACAATAAGTGGTTTTAGTTATCTATCTGATAACTGATTCACTTTACTCACTTGCTAAGTAAGGTAAAAAGAGAAAAAGAACATAATACTACCTTGCAGTACAGCCACGAGTCCTGTGCTGACTCCAGATATTATGTCACTTGGCAGCCACTGTTTAAATCTGTATATTTTCATCCACCCGATGATGGGGAGCAAAGATAATGCTGCATTCTTGACACGTTTTGAATCACACCTAATATGAAACACAAACATGCACTTTCATAATTCCTACTCCTGAAATAATGAAAATATATGAAAAAGTTCATATACACTGAAACATAGAAAATGACATTTGTGTGGCACAATATTTTAGCTGCACTTATTTTTCAAATTTGAGATTGATAGTTCTTACGTGAAGTATTTCTTAACATGGTATAGTAGATCTTTGTGTATCCTGTCATTCCTTTTGTGTTCTTGTGAAAAGGAGTCTTCAGAAAACACCTGTCTTTCCACCAAATAGTTTCCATCCACTAGTTCTACCTCTTTTTCCATTTGTCTTTGCAAAATCCAGGCAAGGTAAAAGAAAGGAGTTACTGCATCTCTTGTGTGTGTTTTAGGACTCAGCTTGGAGAATATATGCATCTGCTTTACTTTGACTCTTTAATCATTTACAGCTGTAAATCTGGTTGCCATCACAACATGATAATCTGAGTCATCCTTCCTTATGTGTATGCTGACACAAGATTAAGGAGGTGCACATGTTAGAAGTTTATATCATCAGGGAGAAGCTAATAATTTATTTGAAGATTACAAAACAAATATTCCTCATTCATTTCTCATCAAAAATATTGTTGACCCACACAACCTTGACGTTCCTACCAGTTAGTCTTCAGTCCAGTTTCCTTAAATATGTTTGATTTGAAAGCGCAATCTGAATTCTCACGATACTTGACTTGCACCATTCTGATGTGAAGATATGATAAGATATGATTACACAAGTATGTCCAACCTAATTCGTGCAGATCTCTATAGGAAAGGAAAGTAGAAGAGGTCTCTATCTATCTATATCTATATCTAGCTACAGTATATACAGTTGAGGTCATAAATCTACATATGCCTTGCAGACTCTGCAAAATGTTGAAAAAAAATTTAATAAGAGGATTCATAAAAATTGCATTTTGTTTTTTAGTGCAGCCCTGAATAAGCTATTTCACATATCAGATGTTTACATGTAGTCTGCAAGACACAGTAATAACTGATTTTACACAAACAAACCAGTTCAAAAGATTACATATGCTTGACTGTTAATACTGTATGTTGTTACATGGATGATGAACGACTGTTTTTTTTTTGTTTGTTTTGTTTTGTGATAATTGTTCATGAGTCCTTTGTTTGTCCTGAGCAGTTCCTGCACATTCTTTGCTTTTCCAGCATCTTCTACATAAAAAATAAGATCTTTAAACAAAAAAAGTCGAAAGTCGAAAAAAGTGAACCTTATGATCTCAACTGTATGTCTATAATCAAAGTACTATAGCCCTGTTCACACCGGGATGATTTACTCGGCACTCAAAATGGCCTGTTTAATGACCCAATGGCTGTCAATGAGAGTGTTCACACCCAGGCGTAAAATGCATGGTATCAAAGTGTCAGATTTGTTTAACGTTGAGGTGTTCGACCCATGAGATTTGTGCGTTTGTTCACATGCCCTGAGCCGCTGAAGTTACATAAAAGTTTGACTTGATGGTGTCGAGTACAAAACTGTTTTACAGATGAAGAAGATGCCAGCATCTACCATTTTAGTGAGAGTGCCTAAGTGACACACCCAAAATAAAATATTCACTGCTAATAAATCCTTCTATCTACACACATAAACAAGGTCAGTATACTTTGAAAACACCACATGCTAAATACTATGTACATTAACTCACAGAAGTGAGTACACCCCTCACATTTTTATAAATATTTGATTATATCTTTTCATGTGACAGTACTGAAGAAATGACGCTTTGCTTCAATGTAAAGTAGTGAGTGTAGTGCTTGTGTAACAGTGTAAATTTACTGTCCCCTCAAAATAACTCAACATACAGCCATTAATGTCCGCTGGCAACAAAAGTGAGTACACCCCTAAGTAAAAATGTCCAGATTGGACCCAAATATTTTGTGTGGCCATCGTTATTTTCCAGCACTGACTTAATCCTCTTGGACATGGAGTTCACCAGAGCTTCACAGGTTGCCACTGGAGTCTTCTTCCACTCCTCCATGATGACATCACGGAGCTGGTGGATGTCCGAGAACTTGTGCTCCTCCACCTTCCATTTGAGGATGCCCCACAGATGCTCAATAGGGTTTAGGTCTGGAGACATGCTTGGAAAGTCCATCACCTTCACCCTCAGCTTCTTTATCAAGGCAGTGGTCGTCTTGGAGGTGTGTTTGGGGTCGTTATCATGCTGGAATACTTCATACTGATCATGCTCTGCTTCAGTATTTCACAGTACATGTTGTTATTAATGGTTCCCTCACTTTTGTGGGATACTGTACGTGTATTTATTTTGTTGTGGTTATTTTTTTTTTTGACGACACTGAAATGCAAGCAAATATTGCATAAATGATCCACTTAATTCTTTCAGTGTTGTTTTATACACTAAATAGCATTGTTTATTTCTTTGTCTCTTCCCTGCAAATGATAATCCACTGATTGATAGTCCATTGTATTTATTTTTCACCTGGCATATATATGCATATAAGTGTTCTTACCCTTTTATTCAAATAGCTAAGTGCCCCATTATTGCAACCATTGTATTATCATATTGACAAAAAAAAAAGACTATTCATAGTCAACACTTCATCAGTTTTCTGGAACATTGACATTTTTGGGCACAACAATAGTTGCCTTAAACCCCTCAGTGAAAAGCGGGTGTCAGAAACGGGAAGTTTTGCGTCGCCACCTTGTGTACCAGGAAATTTCTGCTTTTCAAAAAGCACCAGCTACTGTCAAAGAGTGAATTTGCACTTTCATTCAACATGTCTCTAAGTTTAGCACGTGGGTGTGAACACAAAAAAGCAGCTAAAAACGGACCGTTTAAGGCTGCAAAAAACATCTTGGTGTGAACAGGCCCAAAGACTGTGTCTCAGGGGTAAAGTGGGTTGTCGACTTATCTCAGGGTTGGCAGTTTGTCCCCCATCCCCCTCCACATGCCAAATTGTCCTTGGGCTAGACACTGAACTTTAATTTGCTCCCGATGTCAGGCAAGTGCCTTGTGTGAGAAACAGTGTTAACCATATTACCCCTTAGTTCCCACAGTATTATGTCCAACAACCCTATATTCGCCATAGAAATAGCATGCCAACCCTGAGTTCCTGGGCCATGTTTAATCAGCATTTTAATTTTAACATTTAACATTTGAATAATTATCATTTTAGGCCTTGAAACAACTTATAATAATGTATTTGTGTAATATTACTTTGAAAATGAAGCAGTTCAGTGTTTTTACTCGTCTTACAGCACAATTTTTAACTAGAGAAATTACGAAAAATGCTAGCTAAAATTCTTATACTCATTTAGAAGTAACTTATAAGCATTTTTAGTTAACTTCTACTACTACACCATGAGTTTATCAACAATATTCACGCTTATTCAGCGTAATCTTCAGCATAATGACGCCGTAATGATGTAATGACGTCGTGACGTCATGACGTCATCAACCTTCCGGGTCAAAAAACAATAATTAAATAAGCAAGGAATCATAGCAGTATACCGGCCTTACGGGGATAACGTTTACACTGTAAAGCCTCTATATGGTCCTTACAGGAATAGGTCAAAGACGGGCAAGCTGGATTTTCTGCCTTACGTGGTTAGTGGGTTAAGTGCTTTGTAGAACTGCAAAGGTTAAAATGTGCTATATAAGTGCAGACCATTTACCCTATCTGATGGGGAGAATGAGGGCACGTTGTGCATTAGCAATCCGGCTAAAATTAAAGCGTTGTAGCAAGAGACACCCACTCGCCCATGATAGACCTGCTACTCAGGAGACTAGGATTGCTGTGGGACTGAGCCAAGAGAGACCTCACTCTGTGGAAATATAAGGGGTCCTGTACAATATTTTCCAGCCTCTGTCTGCATGTAAGCAGAACCCAGACAAATTTGCTAGATGAGTGGTGAAGATCACTATATGGCTCACCGCAGCTAAAGAGATAATAGGAGTTGAAAAGGAGATGCTAGGAGGCAAGTTCGGTGGACAGGACGACACATATGCATTATGACAACTTTCATTACCTCTCCTGGCCTACAGAAGTAAGTACAGTGCTGTAAAGCAGGTCCTTTGGTGAAGGACAACAACGAAGAAGAATCACAACAACACAGAGAACAATGCTTGGGCAATCTCTCACCACGTTTAGCACCCATTTGCAAATCTTTATACTCTTTAAGGCTAGAATTATACAAATTCAGGTTCATTTCTAGTGGTGTCTTTACTGAACAATTCGTTCATTTTGAACAAATATTTAATATGAAAGTTGTCTCAGAGAGTGATTTGTTCAATTTGTGTTGACTGCGCATGCGCAGCAATTAGTTCACGTCTCAAGTCTTCGGGTTCAAGTCATTCGTTCATTGCCTGACCACCCCACTGCATTCAGCCTATGGAGCTGTGACGTGATGGACGAACGACTCGAACCTGAAGACTCGAGGGGTGAACTAATTATTTCTGTTTCCGGTACTACATGGTGCATTGCCTATTGGGCACTCACGGGATGAACGAATGACTTGAACCCAAAGACTCGAGAGGTGAACTAATCATTTCTGTTTTCACGGAACAGATGTGACAAATGTGACATGGCAAAAAAGAACGATTTGGATAGGGACATGAGGTGAACTAACAGACTGCATAGCTTGAAGACCAGCTAAGCTATTAATTAATAATTTTAGTTTCTCATAACTTGGCTCTGGATGCATTGGCCTATAGTTTATTTTTTTATTCCAAATGTGACCAATGTTTGCGTAGGTACTAGATGTGTTGGAGAATTTAACATGTATCATTTTAATTAAATTCTGCTGAAATGAACAAAATGACCTGAAAAAAAGATCTGTTTATTTTTGCTGAATGAGTTTTAAAGATCCCAGTCAGTAAAATGATGCGAACTTCCCATCACTAGAACTTTCTAACCTCCACTTGTTTCCGTCTTTTCCATTTATTCGCTTTTTTTTCTTCAACTATCTTGAGACACAACAACCCTGGGTCACTGTTGTCACCTTGTGGAACAATTAAAATAGTTTAAAACAATTCATTGCGCATGTGTGATGTGCACGTACAACGTACACACGGTTAGAAAAATAGGGCGGCGCGCATACAGTACACTGTTCCTAGGGTAGGCATAAAAAGTGAAGCATATGTAACAGGCTACAGAGGAACAATGCTGTATTGTTTAATTTAGACTCTCTAGTGATATAATAATATAACATAACAATAAAATTACCTAATAACATAATAATAAAGACCAAAAAGGGAATTATTGAGAATTGAGAATTATTGGCAGTCATTTTATTTAAAATGATCATGTTGTGCACACATCTGATTTAAGATACCATACTACATTTTATATATAAAAATATTTTACATGTACAAAAATGGAAATGTTTATGTATGTATGTATGTATGTATGTATGTATGTATGTATGTATGTATCCATATTTCTTCAGTAATCCAGATATTACATAATTATGTGCCTCTAAATGAATAAGTCTTTGTGCCCAACCATACAGAATAGCTTTTCCATCTATAAATTAAATTAACAATTCACAGGATTCAAAGCATTTTGTCTTTGGTTTCCTCAGCATACATGAGAGCAATTGAGATGGTGTGCATTAGAACCTGGTCTCTGGTTCCTTTCCCTGCAAAGAAAGACAGGTTTTCTCCACTTTATAAATGTATAAATTGTCATTAGGGTGTAGTAAAAAGGATAATACAAAACCTACAAAATTGGTGGGTTCACTCACAATTTTTTCTCTGTTGCGCAAGCTGTTAATTCCATTATTTAGATTGTCATAAGAGTTGATATATACCTATATGGGCACATTAATGGGTTAAACAGAATGAATTGAAAAGCCAAACATGGCACATGGCAGTGTCAGAAAAACGTGATCTTTCTGAAGCCTTCTCACCTTTTCACTAATGCTTAGGGGCGGATGGAGATAAAGTATGTGCAGCATTGCATCATGGAGGGTCAGAAAGAAGATGGATGTTGTAATCTCATTATCAAAGAATTTGCAGCTCTTGAGTTTCTCAATGATGTAGGCTGGGAAGAGCATTTCAAAGGTTAGTGATAGATATATAATAATAAAGTTTTATTGCAATGGAAAAATAATTGTGACAGTTTATATGCCCTAATAAGGTAAGATTTAAACTTACGATCACAGGCCACAATGTAGATCTCAACATCAATGCGGATAAACTCTTTTAAAGCCTGGAAATTTTATGGCACAGTGTTATCACATTTCTAGTGAAGATGTCAAACATGCTGTAAAATTCTTATTTAAAAACACCAGTCTCAGACATGCAATTTTCATATGTAGATAAATGAAATGAATAAATGTAGATGTTGCACTTTTTGCTGTCTACATAAAACCGATATTTGTTTCTATGCTAATACAATAGTCAGATTACAATAGTCAAATATACAATAGTCAATTGCCATACCGTTTTAAGGCCTTTGAGTGCTGAGATATCAAGGAAGGAGACAGCAGCGAAGTCAAGGACAAGACTGTGGATGTCCACTGGAGGAACAGAGATGTTGGCAGGAAGCTCTGCTCGCCAGTTCACCTGAATAGGAAGGTCTGAGAAGTCTACTGGCTGATCTAAGTCCTCCAAATTGCTCTCATCTTCTGAATCTTCAATAGGCAAAGAGCATGTGGTCTGTAGTCCCTTCTGTGAATAAAGTAATTATCTTCTCAGCATTAAAAGTTTCTGTTATTGCTAACATTTAAGAGGGTGGACGTTAGAGCCTGCTGTTATCCAAATATACAGACTCTGAACGTCTGAATATACACTCTAAATAACCCTGGGTTAAAAACACCTCAAATTGGGTTCTTTTTAGCCCAACGGCTTGATAAGACACAGAACACATTTTAGGCTGAACTAACCCATCAAGTTGGGTTGTTAATTTTAATCTAGCAGTTTTAATCCAGTATTTTTATAAAAACACTGGGTTAATTTCATTTCATAAACGGGTTAAGCACTAAGCACGTTGGCTTAGTTGTTAGCACGCTCTCCTCACACCTCCAGGGTCGGGGGTTCAATTCCGGGACCCTGTGTCCGTAGTGTATGAATGGGTATGTGAATGTGTATGTGATTGTGCCCTGTGATGGATCGGCACCCTGTCCAGGGTGTACCCTGCTTTGTGCCCCATGCTCCATGGGATAGGCTCCAGGTTTCCCCGTGATCCTGAAGTGAAGGATAAGTGGCATGGATGAATGTTGTTTTGATCCCTCATGTGAATTTATTTTATTTTTTTAAATTGGATAATGTAACACAATGTTTGAAATAGTAATAACACAAAAAGTGTGTAGGATATTAACACCGTCTGTGCGTGTGAAAACCACTACCTCCACATAAGGCGAATTCAAACAGTCCTCTCTGAGTCAATTTGACCCAAGGAGCTGGGCTGAGGCATCAGGTGGGGGAGGGATGCATTGATTCAACTGTCAGTGAAAACCACTAACCCAGCAGTTGAGTTACACAAAACTACCCAAGACTGAGAAAATAACACAATTAAATGACCCAAAAGGCTCAACCCAGCATTTGGTTAAAATAAATAACCCAGCATTTTTTAGAGTGTAGATAATAAAACTGAAAAATTATTACATGTCTAATAGCCATCTGTCTCTATATTCAAAGTTCAGGCACAGAGGGCCAGACCATGCTGCCACCTCATTATGTATTGGACTTACACTTGTGACTCTTAGTTCCCCTTTCTTAATTAGCTTCTTAATTTTTCTCAGGGCTTTATTTCTCTTTCTCAGTACTCTCATGGGATTGAAGCCCACCTGAGGAAAACAGAGGAAAAAGTAAGTACATTTAAAACAACATGTGTTGACCAAAGAACTGTCCTCTGCTTTAGACAATAGCATCCAGACATACATACAGTTGTACAAAAATACAAATTAGGGGTGTAATGCAATAACACTATCTGTGTCTGTATCTGTTTACTGCTCCAAATATCAGTATCTATATTCAGGTTTAAATCCAGGGTTGGGTTTTTTGTTGTTGTTTCTTAAATTAAATATGTACTCTACAACTCTACCCACAGAAACACTTAAAACAACAACAACAAACCAGAGATAAATAATAGCAATTCCTAAACCTTAGGTAAAGGCTTGTTGTTGTTGTTGTTGTTGTTGTTGTTTACAGGTAGTCAAGGTTTTAAAATTCCACTCTATCTATCTATCACCGATTAGTCGAGACCAACCGTCGGTCACTTTATGGCCCACGTATGTCATCAACGCAAACCACAAGCATGTCAGCAGAAGTAGTGGGGTAGTTTGCCATTGCTTTCCCCACCCCTCCCCATTTATCCGGGCTTGGGACCGGCGTGTAGCTGCTGCCAGTCACACGGCTGGGTACACACACTCACACACCCATTCACACACTACGGACACTTTAGACACGCCAATCAGCCTACCATGCATGTCTTTGGACTGGGGGAGGAAACCGGAGTACCCGGAGGAAACCCCCGACACACGGGGAGAACATGCAAACTCCGCACACACATGGCCCTGGCGGGACTCGAACCCCAGACCCTGGAGGTGTGAGGCGAACGTGCTAACCACTAAGCCACCGTGCGCCCAAAATTCCCCTCACACAGTTATTATTTTTTGTTTGTACCTGTCAGCAATGCTTTCTAATGAATGTATGTGCTTCCAAACTGTAAACAAATTATAAACCTAATTTAAACTACTGAGATTCTGACTATGTGTGCCACACATTCATGTTAATGACTGCTCACCTGCATGAAACTAAAAACCTTTTTGTGGCATGCCAATACACACCTCTAACCTCAACCATATGCCCTAGTTGCAGATGTATTCAACCTCTCCAAAAAGCTATGGCATAAAAGTATCCCTTGGGATAGCCTTGGCATAACAAAATGAAAATAAAGATCTTTCAGTTATAGCCAGGGTCAAGTAAAAGTCAGGAGTAACTGATAGGAGGACTTTATTGGTCTAGATGGTAAATGATTTAAATGGTTTTGCAGAGTGTGTAATACATATCCGCAATATACTTATACATAAACATTATACTTAATCCTACGTGAATTTGAAACCTCACAACATATTTAATACTGTTTGGCTTTTTTCTATACAACAATATGTATAGCTTCCCTTTTGGTTCCTCTCAAGATTTCTTTCTCATGCCATCTCAGGAAGTTTTCACTTTGCCATTGTTGCCTGTGACTTGCTTAATAGGCCTCTAAATATAATTCATGATTTATCTGATTTATGAAAATGTTGTTTTTTTTGTTGAATGCTTTATATTCCCTCTTTTTGCCCCTGACAGAAGGTGAGCTACAATTTTGAACTAGCTGCAAAAGTGCAAGAAGGACCGCAAACAGCTGAATAAACATTTTAAAAAGAATGGGTCAGTGGAAAATTATTTATAGTTTGTAGAATAGCATGGATCAATTGTCATACAATTGGCAACATCCACTACATTAAGTAAATCATTATATGAATTGAGGCACTATACTTAGGTGTGAGTTTTAATTACCACAATTTTTCTGAGTACATTGGGTAATACACTGCACAGGGCAAAGTTTGGGCAGGTCCTTTTAGCTGAAGAAAGTTAAGATGAGTAAAGTCAAGCTTATAATTTTATAAATACTTACAGCATCAAGCAGTTTGCCTCTGAAGAAATCAATATTTGCAAAGAATATTGGTGAAGGAATTCTGAAAATCTTCACTCCCTCTGGTTCATATATCTGTGTAAGTTTAAGAAGGCCATATTTTACTCGGTGAGTTTCAATGTGTGCATTAACACATAGGCCAGTATCAATTGGTATCTAAACTTCACTCATGAAGCGTAGAAACGTCTGGCTGTTTCTTAATGTGTTTAGTTTGCAAACTATAAATCATTGTTTTGTGCAGACACACATATTGAGCTACAGAAAACCATGTCAGATCTAGGTTGAACATTTTTATTGCCTTTAAAGCAGGACTGTGGAATATTTCTCCACTGTAATCTGTGTGGGGGGACTCTGTGATTATACAGTAAGTGACTTACATTGACATAGTCCTTGCGGTTTCTGTAAATGTCAGTGCCAGTGATGTTTGCCAGGACACAGCATTGTGGGCTGGAAAATAGAAGACATATATTGTTTCTCTGTGAGTAACTAAACCAAACTCTTAGGGTCCTGAAAATGTATCCTTTATAAATGTTTGGTTTGCTGTCGGTTTTCAGACCCTTCATGTCAAATAACTGCCTTTAGTCACACTCACAACTGAGTCCTGAAGACAACAGCAATCATTTCTGCTCCGAGTCCCACAGCAAGGCCAATATCCAGTCCCAGCAAGATGGAGGCCACACAGGTCACAATCCAAACAATCTGAATGGAGGGTAATAATGGGCACACAAATACAAGCCATTACATGAGTCATTTCAGTATATTATATATATTATAGAATACAGTACAATTAATGATTCACCAACAATTCTCTCAGTACATTCTCTAAATAACAATTCTCTAAATAAATTTGTGCTGTTATTTACCATTGATACCCAACACTTTTGGGTTAGTACAACATTTTCTGAATGTTGCACATTTAGGAACTGTTAATCGAGTTTTCCGTGAATGATCTCACTTCAGACCGCATGCTCTTGGATGGATCGTTGAGTCGTACAGCTGAGTAGGTATAATTTTATAATTGTACCCCATATGCCTTTTCTAAAATAATCCTGTAATTTTAGCTTACATTAGCCATTTAGCATTACTTTTGAAGAATATACACTTATCTCACAAATCCTGTCAAGTTTGCTTATAGTGGTTAGCTGTCTAACAAAATACATATGGGTGAGACATTGTTGCTTTTTTATTTTAGTAGTAGGAGTAGCAGGAACATTTTTATGTTGGTTTTTATTTTTTGTCTGGAAATGTCAAACATTATTTTTTGCTTATTCAGATTCTCATTCTGCTGTATTCTGATTATCTGATATATGGCTTATATAATGTATTTATCTGGAACTTTCACTTGCTGATGGAAGGAAGAAAACATGGAAATCCCTTACGCAGTCAGGTCGATCCTTCCTCCAGAGGTAAGGGACTTCAGACACTTGCATCAGCATCCCTTTCAGATTCACTATTACCACTGCGCCCAGCACTGACTACAAAACACACATCATACAACACACCTATGGATCGTGCCACACTGAGACATTAACTAAAACTCAGAACATATGTGTACTTCATGATAGTGATTATACATACAATAAGGGCAAATTTAGTTGATGCCGATTAAATACTGCAAATTAAGAACTGCACATTAAGCCTGAAAGTTACCTTTGGCAGTGGCTCAAGCAAGAACCCTATGGACAGAGTTACTATCAGGACAATGATGGCGGACAGAAGACCAGCAACCTTGAAAATGACAACAGTCTGGTTATGTTTTGGTAGAACAGAGGCCAAATGTTTAATTTTAATTGTAGTCTGCTGCCGTCACTGCACAATACAGCACAAATAAAACAGGTTAACAGATCATCTGAAGAAGGTAAGATAGGACTTTTTAAAGGCATATTATTGCAGTTTACTCTTTTTTATTGGCTGGATATGGCAATGTAATTTTCCACGCATAACCCTTTAAACGTAGATCAATTATTCCTGTAAAGGCATGCCTTTCACTGTAGTTTCACTGTAGTCCTCACCGTAAAATTGTGTATACCTCCACCTCAACCATAGAGAGCAGTATTTCTCTTTACTTATTTAGATTTTCACTTGGGGATAGTAGTCCATTGTAAAGGTACCGGATTTCTAAATTTGCTGTTAATTATCTTTCTTTATATTACACGTGTTTTGAAATATAATGATTTGTAAAAGGGATCTTTCTGTTTAAATGACAATGTAATACAGACACATTCATACTACATACACAATACTGATAAATTTATAATTGATAGAACATGGCGTGTGTTTTATGAAGGACAGTACCTGTGTTTTCCCTCCTGTGCTCTCTTGTACTGCACTCCTGGAGAGAGCTGTGCTAGCTGCCAACGATTTGAATGCTCCACCAAAGATGTTACTTGCACCAAAAGCTATGAGCTCCTGTAGACACATACAGGTTTTGCATGACAATCAAATAACCTGGAGATTTACTATCTCTGCAGCATTATTTGTTGCCCCAGTTTTTTAAAAAGTTACATGAAAGTGGAGCACACCTGGTTTCCATCGATAACATAATCATGTTTGACAGCATAGACTTTAGCCACAGAAAAGGCCACAGCAAAACCCACTATACACATTGGAAAAGCATCTACTGCTGTTTCTTGAAAGATCTGAAGATTAGGAGCAAGAGGTGCCTCAAATCTAGTGGGAGGAGAAAATCAGTTGTGGTCATACTTCACATTCTTTTCTATGGTCAATCTTACACATTAAATATAAAATAATCCATGATTATGTTGCTTACCCATCTGGTATTTTTCCTACAATGTCCACTCCATAATTTGCTTGGAAATTGAATGCATAGGATACTCCACAAGCTATGATAGTCTGCATAGAGGAATTGTTGAGTTAATACTCACCCTCAGGGAAATTGTAAATGCGAATGAAAATTCAATTACAACTGCAACAATCTCTTAACTAATTAGCAATGTTGTGTTGCTACATCACATGTTTGAGAGCGTACGCGAAAACATTGGAAAAGATGGAAAAGTTACAGTAGTGGTAAAGCAGAAAAGTGGTGCATGGTAAAGATAGTTAACCAAAAAAAAGCCAATCTTAGGAGCTCGTTGAGTTCTAATTAAAAAGGTTTTGCTGGTAGTATTTTTTTTATCAGAGCAGTCTTAATTTTGAAGGTCATATTCAGAAGTTAATCTTCTTTCATGAGTGCTGTGAATGTGGTTGTATTACTGTTTATTTTGTGTTTTGAATAACACCGATATCATGGAAATGTGTTAAAAGATGTTTGTGTTTCCAGCCTCTAACTAAGTAGTAGATTGGCAGACCTAATGTTTTCAGTTTGATTGTTAGTTCTGCCATCTGCATGCTATGCTTTACATTTTCTTTAAATTATGGTTCCTGATCTAAACTCCACTTGCCATGCACATAAACCAAAAAGAGTTTGAAAGAGCGCTGCTTTTGCTTGAGCCCCCCTTTATTTTAACCTCTGGTTGCATTGTGACATTTTTAAATTTTAACAGATGCACATAGAAAAAAATGGGCGAAGTATATTTGATGGAATATGTTCTTCTACTGTTGTTTTGTGTCTCACAAATAGAAAATCCCATAGTCTAGCAATGACAGAACAATCTGTTCCAGGTAAATCCCTTAAAATGATGAAAGGATAACTAAGCTGGAACCTTTATCTTTCTGTACATAGAGCTTTGTGCAAAATGGTAATAAAACACTTGTTACTGCAGGTAATTTTGCAGAAAGCAAAAGGTAATATTTGTCAGATTAATGAATCAATAAAAACAGTAATTAGTTGCATTCATTATCAATAACAGTGATTAACTCATAAACTAATAAAAGTAACTACACCAATACTTTCTTTTATGTGTACTGTTTCACCAGATATATTTACCATAATGACTTCTATTGGAATGGGCACCGGAAGCTTTCTCTTATATCTATCATTGAGCTCTTTCACAATGAACACAACAGACATCACCACAATGGACGTCACGAAATCATGGATGTTTGTGGATGTGATCTGCACAAAGGTCTTCTGCAGGATCTAGAATTAAAACAAAGAAGTATGAAGTGAGTGACTATATGATCACAAATGCACACAAGTATTACGTGACAGTATGTTTTACTAGTGAAACAAGATAAAGTGTCTCTGACATGTTGTGATATGCTTCATGTAAAATCCCTTAAATGTAATTGTAACAATTGCACCTATACAGTATAGAACAGTAACTCAAAACCTGTTGAACTTACTGTTATAATGGCGAATGGCCCACTGAAGCCTGGTACCTTCAGCCCAAAAATAAATTTGAGCTGTGACACCAGGATGTGAACTGCAGCAGCAGTAGTGAACCCGGATACAAGTGTATCAGACAGATAAATGACTATGAAGCCCACCTGCAGCAACCCCATGGCAAGCTGAGAGTAGAAGAGTTATCACATTAGACTGCCCTCTATTCTTTTAAGAAGAAAAAAAAGTCTCTGAAGTTAACTGTAACCAATACATTTTTCTAACATTTAGTTAACATTTTTGGATACTGTATATATGACAGCTTAAATTAGTCACCTTCTGCTAATGTAGAAGTAACACATATAGAAGTAACACAGCATCAGATGAAGATTATGAGAGCATACAGTCATACCTGGAAAATTCCAATGAGGAAGGTTAGTGAGGCAGACACCATAGCTCTTTGCTGGTCCATTGTAAGCCCCTCGAAGCCCGTGATGTTGGCCACAGGACCCTCATCAGGTACCAGTCTGGTCACTACAGACCCTACCATGAGACTCAGAACTGGGAATGCTCCTGAAGTGGAAACATGCAGTTGAAGGGAAAAGTTAATACTGTAAGAATCACTGCTATTAAACACAACAAAATATCATCATATGGTCATTTAACATGATTAGGTTAACATGGTAGCACCTTATTTTAAATTATACCACAGCACTGTTGAATTCTCTAATCTGAAGGTGTTGGTGATTTTTTTTTTTTTGGTGAACTCTGACATTAGTGCTGACTGCAAGGGAAAGTACAAGTATAATGCATGTTTCCATTTCTATAATAATAGCTTATTCACAAGGACTTGTAAACTAAGCATATTAATACGTTTTTTAATGTGGTGTTTTAACAAGGAAAAACATATAACTGATATGGTTTTCTAACAATCAGTGAGTTTTTCTCCATGGGCAGAAAGTTAACAGAAAGTTTTTTGTCAAGCATAGTAACTAATGGGAAAATTCCTCAATGCCACAAAAGAACAAAACAATGGTAAGTACTAACAAACCGGTCAGTATTAAATAATTGTGTAAATGGTAGATCAGTAACAAAAGTAATACATGTGTAATAATGCTTGTAACATCATGCAATTATTCAACACTCTTTGAAATAGTTTTTGATACAGAATTGTAATCTGTTATTGATAAAGTCCAAATATGGATTTAGTATCAAATAGTGTGCAAATACAGTGCATCCGGAAAGTATTCACAGCACTTCACTTTTTCCACATTTTGTTATGTTACAGTCTTATTCCAAAATTGATAAAATGCTTTATTTTTCTCAAAATTCTACAAACAATAACCAATAATGACAATATGAAAGACGTTTGTTTGAAATCTTTGCAAATTTATTAAGAATAAAAAACATGTGCATGAAAGCACATGTACATAAGTATTCACAGCGTTTGCCATGATGCTCAAAATTGAGCTCAGGTGCATCCTGTTTCCATTGATCATCCTTGAGATGTTTCTACAACTTGATTTCTACAACTTGAGTACACCTGTAGTAAATTCAGTTGATTGGACATGATTTGGAAAGGTACACACCTGTCTATATAAGGTTCCACAGATAACAATGCATGTCAGAGCACAAACCAAGCCATGCAGTCCAAGGAATTGTCTGTAGACCTCTGAGACAGGATTGTATCAAGGCACAGATCTGGGGAAGGGTACAGAAATATTACTGCAGTATTGAAGGTCCCAATGAGCACAGTGGCCTCCATCATCCATAAATGGAAGAAGTTTGGAACCAGCAGGACTCTTTCTAGAGCTGGCTGCGCAGCCAAACTGAGCAAAAGGGGGAGAAGGGAAGTGACCAAAAACAATGGTCACTCTGACAGAGCTCCAGCATGTCTCTGTAGAGAGAGGAGAACCTTCCAGAAGAACAACCATCTCTGCAGCACTCCACAGATCAGGCCTATATGATAGAGTAGCCAGACGGAAGCAACTCCTCAGTAAAAGGCACATGACAGCCTACCTGGAGTTTGCAAAAAGGCACATGAAGGACTCTAAGACCATGAAAAAACAAAGATTGAACTCTTTGGCCTGAATGACAAGTGTCATGTCTGGAGGAAATCAGGCACCACTCATCACCTGGCCAATACCATCCCTACAGTGAAGCATGGTGGTGGCAGCATGCTGTGGGGATGTTTTTCAGTGGCAGGAACTCGGAGACTAGTCAGGATTGAGGGAAAGATGAATGCAGCAATGTACAGAGATATCCTTGATGAAAACCTGCTCCAGAGTGCTCTGGACCTCAGACTGGCGCGAAGGTTTATATTTTAACAGGGCAACGACCCTAAGCACACAGCCAAGATAACAAAGTAGTGGCTGCAGGACAACTCTGTGAATGTCCTTGAGTGGCCCAGCCAGAGCCCAGACTTGAACCCGATTGAACATCTCTGGAGAGATCTAAAAATGGTTGTGAACCAACACTCCCCATCCAACCTGATGGAGCTTGAGAGGTCCTGCAAAAACGAATGGGAGAAACTGCCCAAAAATAGGTGTGCCGAGTGTGTAGCATCATTCTCAAAAGGACTTGAGGCTGTAATTGGTGACAAAGGGGCTTCAACAAAGTATTGAGCAAAGGCTGTGAATACTTATGCACATGTGCTTTTTTTTTTTGTTTGTTTTTTATTTGTAAAAAATTTGCAAAGATTTCAAACAAACTTCTTTCATGTTGTCATTATGGGGTAGTGTTTATAGAATTTTGAGGAAAATAATGAATTTAATCCATTTTGGAATAAGGCTGTAACATAACATAATGTGGAAAAAGTGGAGCGCTGTGAATACTTTCCGGATACACTGTAATTATGTACTTTCATTTCCAAGTTTTATTTTTATCTGTGTATTTAACCCTTGCATTGTGAATAATTCTTGCATTATACTATGAAGTTTTGCTGTACAAACCAATTAGTTTTCAACATGTTACTGTGTACCAATTTGCATATCCAACATACAAAGCATGTAGCAGATATTACCTGTAATTTCTACATATTTGCATTATTATATACGGTAGATACTGTACTGTAAAATAAAGTGCTACAATTAACAATGAAGATGAAAGCATTGTGGTTTTGCCTTTCATAAAGCCTTTATATTTTTTGAATTACATGAACATCCAATTTTGTAATGGTTATCTAGATTTTGGTTTAATCTACAATTATATGTAATATTTCTGTTCCATAATTTTCTATTTCATCACCACACTGCAAGTTACATAAGACAAAGACTGTGCATGCTTTATGTTTTTGATATATTAGACAAAGGTTATATTCAGGTTTGTTTGTGCATTTACAGTCTGCACAGCAACTTAATTTGATCTAAGTATCAAATTAATTATATACAGTATCTCACAAAAGTGAGTACACCCCTCACATTTTTGTAAATATTTGATTATATCTTTTAACGTGACAACACTGAAGAAATGACACTATGCTACAATGTAAAGTTGTGAGTATACAGCTTGTGTAACAGTGTAAATTTATCGTCCCCTCAAAATAACAGCCATTAATGTCTAAACCGCTGGCCACAAAAGTGAGTACACCCCTAAATGAAAATGTCCAAATTGGGCCAAATTAGCCATTTTCCCTCCTCGGTGTCATGTGACTTGTTAGTGTTACTAGGTCTCAGGTGTGAATGGGGAGCAGTTGATAAATTTGGTGTCATTGCTCTCACACTCCCTCATACTGGTCACTGGAAGTTCAACATGGCATCTCATGGCAAAGAACTCTCTGAGGATCTGAAAAAAAAAGAATTGTTGCTCTACTTAAAGATGGCCTAGGCTATAAGAAGTTAACCAAGACCCTGACGCTGAGCTGCAGCATTGTGGCCAAGACCATACAGCGATTTAACAGGACAGGTTCCACTCAGAACAGGCCTTGCCATGGTCGACCAAAGAAGTTGAGTGCACATGCTCAGCGTCATATCCAGAGGTTGTCTTTGGGAAATAGACGTATGAGTGCTGCCAGCATTGCTGCAGAGGTTGAAGGGGTGGGGGATCAGCCTCAGTCCTCAGACCATAGGCCGCACACTGCACGAAATTGGTCTGCATGTCTTGCCTACAGTCAAGCATGGTGGTGGGAGTGTCATGGTCATGGGCTCGTTGAGTGCTGCCAGCACTGGGGAACTACAGTTCATTGAGGGAACCATGAATGCCAACATGTACTGCGACATACTGAAGCAGAGCATGATCCCAGCATGTATTCCAGCATGATAACAACCCCAAACACACCTCCAAGACGACCACTGCCTTGCTAAAGAAGCTAAGGGTGAAGGTAATGGACTGGCCAAGCATGTCTCCAGACCTAAGCCCTATTGAGCATCTGTGGGGCATCCTCAAATGGACGTTGGAGGAGCACAAGGTCTCTAACATCCACCAGCTCCGTGATGTCGTCATGGAGGAGTGGAATAGGACTCCAGTGGCAACCTGTGAAGCTCTGGTGAACTCTATGCCCAAGAGGGTTAAGGAAGTGCTGGAAAATAACGGTGGCCACACAAAATATTGACACTTTGGGCCCAATTTGGACATTTTCACTTAGGGGTGTACTCACTTTTGTTGCCAGTGGTTTAGACATTAATGGCTGTGTGGTGAGTTATTTTGAAGGGACAGAAAATTTACACTGTTACACAAGCTGTACACTCACTACTTTACATTGTAGCAAAGTGTCATTTCTAAAGTGTTGTCACATGAAAAGATATCATCAAATATTTACACAAATTTGAGGGGTGCACACACTTTTGTGAGATACTGTATATATAGGCCTATCCCTTTAATGGGATTATACCACTTTAGGTCATACATACTGTATCTTTACAACATTTACACTACTTTTATAAACTGTTAACTCACCCACAGAAATGTGTCGAGAAGTGCCAAAGAAAAAATAGATGATCACAGGAAAAAAGGCAGCATATAACCCATACCAGGCAGGAAGAGATGCAAGTAAGCTATATGCCAGTCCTAAGAAAAGAAGCAAACACAATAATTTTAAGTGTATTTTATTATATGAGACACTTTTTCATGTCTATCAGCTTTCCGGATCTTTGGCTGATGTGAACTGTGTGTTGAATGTGCAAAAACATATAACAGATGTTATAAACAAATGACTCATTATTTAATTAAGTATGAATAATTAAAATATTTATTTATGATTATGATTTATGATGAAGAATTAAACTTGATGACTTCTGTTAAATTTCTCTAAAAAAATTGACCATTTTGTTATCCCATATTATTATTATTATGTATAAAGTACATTGCCCTCCACCGATATTGGCTCCCTTGAACATCAGCAAACAAGGCTGTGGAAAACTGTCTTTATTGTTTAACATTTTGATATTTTGTTAAAAAAAAATCACAAACATGCTCTGCTCTCTTGGATATCAACAATTGCAAACACGACACAGGTTGTTCCAAAAAAGAAACCCAATAAACCGGGTGACTAAGAACAGGAAATTGTTCAACCCATGACTTGCTGTTTCACAGGGGTATAAATGTGAGGTAACACATAGGCTAAATTCCCTTAGTCATAAAAATGGGTAAGACCAAGGAATATATCTGTGATGTGCGGCAAAAGGTTGTTGAGCTTCACAAAATGGGAAGTGGCTATAATAAAATAGCACAAGCATTGAAAATGCCCTTTTCCAAAATCAGGGCATTAATTAAGAAGTTTCAGTCAACCTGGAAGAGGACACATGCCTATATTGTCTAAACGCACTGTGACGAGGATGTTTTGAGTGAACAAAAAAAAATCTCCAAGCATCACAGCTGGTGAATTGCAGAAGTTAGTTGTGTCTCCAAAACTACAATCCGAAGTCACCTACATCTCCACAAGTTGTTTGGATGGGTTTCAAGAAAAAAGCCTCTACTTTCATTTAAAAACAAGCTCAAGCATCTTCAGTTTGCCAGACACTACTGGAACATTAAATGAGATTGGGTTCAGTGGTCAGATGAAATCAAAACAGAGCTTTTTGGAAATAAACACTAGAGGTGTTTTTGGCACACTCAGAGAGGTAGCCATATGGAAAAGTACCTCATGGCCACGATTAAATATGGTAGTAGGGCTTTAATGTTTTGGGGCTGTTTTTCTGCCAGAAGATCTGGACATTTTGTTAGAATACATGGCATCATGGACTATCAACTATCAACAGATATTAAATGAATACTACCTCTGCCAGAACGCTTAAAATGGGACATGGTTGGATCTTCCACAAGGACAATGATCCAAAATATACATTAAAATCAACACAAAAATAGTTTACTGTCCACAAAATCAAGGTCCTGCCATGACCATCCCAGTCCCCTGACTTGAAACCCATAGAACGCCTGTGGGGTGAACTGAAGAGAAGAGTCCACTAGTGTGGACCCTGAAATTTGAAGGATCTGAAGAAATTCTTTATTGAGGAAGGATCTCAGATCCCTTGGCATATATTCTCCAACCTCATTAGGTATTATAGGAATATAATTATAGGAGAAGACTCAGAGCTGTTATCTTGGCAAAGAGAGGTAGCACAAAGTATTGACTAAGAGGATGCCAATAATTGTTGCACACTTATTTTTAACAGAGATATTTTTTTCGGATAAACCATTGTTTTGTTTGCAATTGTTTGATATCCATGAGAGCAGAGATTTTTTTTTTTTTTTAGGGTTCTTGAACAAAAGATCAAAAGGTTAAATAATAAAGACATTTTTTTTTAACAAGGATGCCAATATTATGCACTGTATAATAAAGGAACTCATACAATGGACTGTAGGCAATTAGCTGTAGAACACAATATCTGAGGAATTTTTGTTTTATGATGAAGTTAAATTGTAGACTGTTTTACCTTGCAGTACAGCCACCAGTCCAGTGCTGACTCCAGATACAATATCACCCAATAGCCATTCTCTGACATTGTATATTTTCATCCATCCAATGACGGGCAGCAAAGACAAGGCTGCATTTTTTGCACGGTTTGAATTGCAACTGTATTACCACACAGAAACACACAAACACGCACATATACAAAGCATATAAAAATGTACCATCACTCTCAATTTTGTTCTGTGAAACACATACTGTACTGTACATTTTGAGTCCAATAAATATGAAAAGAAAAGAATATCACAGTGGTTAATGTCTTATATGAATATTATACTCATAGATTCATATTAATCTATTTCAAAATCACTTTGATAGTCTCTCAGTGTGATAGAAAACAAAACATTTCAGACTTACGTGAAGTATTGTTTAACATGGTCCAGCATGGTCTTGTGTTGCCGCCAGACTTTCTCATTCTCTTCTGTAAAGGCATCCTCTGTGTAAAGTGGTCTGGACACCACGTACTGCACCATTGTGTGTCTTTCAAAAGTGTTGAGTATTCAATCGCACTTTAATTCTGTATCAGGAGAGGGTTTTTTTTATTACTGGACAACACCACCACAGCTGTGGACCACAAAGTTATAGAAGAACCTCTGTTCGTCTCCATATCAGCATTTTTATTTTATTTAACTCAGCATGAGTAAACAAAACAAAACCCTGTGTCTGAGCATCTTTCCTCAAGATTTCATAATCTATTGTGGTTTTCTGAACCACAGTCTGAGAGCTTGATTTTGTCTTTATCCTCTTTATGCTTCTAAAATAGAACATATAATTTTGCATTTGGTTTGTTTCCTGACCCTGCTTCATAATTAGGATAGACAGTGTCTGTCCTCACATCACCTTTAGAAGAACAGGGCATTCAGAAGCACTTCTGTTAACCATCAGTCTCAGTTGATTTTCCCTTTAATCCCAGAGTTCTTTGATAAACAGCCAGGACAACAAAGATGCAGCCTTGTCGTAGGGTTGTTTTAACTACATTATGTGTATAATGTATTATGTCTGTTATCTCATAGCACATCCTAGTGCAGAAAGCAAAAATCAAGTGCTTTTTCAAAAAGTGTCTTCCTTTGACCACATTAACTAGAAAAAAAAAGACACAGCAACCAGTGTACAGTACAAACTGTCCAGCACAGAACAATACATACAGTTTTGTAACTACTGTTTATAAATAGTTGCAACTATTAAGTCAACTACATGAATGATTAGGATCCAAAAAGGATAACTCTAGGATTTGCAGACGGTGAAGCATAAAGCCCACCTAAAATGTGAAGCTACACACTTACAAAATGTAGACCCCTTAAGTTATCCCTCTGGAGGATCCCTTAAACTCTGTGTAGAATTCTACAACAGAGTGTACATATCAAAAAGGGTTCAAAGTAGAACCTTTAAAAAAAAAAAAAAAAAGCTGAGAAAACGTGATTATTCACTGCACCCTTAAAACACCCGAAGAACCCTTTCTAAGCGTGTACCTAAAATACATTGAAATCCTTCTGTCTTATCGTCTCTGGTATCCAGTACCAATTCCTCTCCGTTACAGCTCCGTTCTGAAAGAAATATCTTGGTTTATCTGCGATCCTTTTAAACAATCATGCCCATAAATCTTTTCCTGTGTCTATAATTATTAACAACTTTCTTTATCTTTCTACCTCTTTGACCATTGCTCTTCCAGATAAAGCCTCTAATAGCAGGCAGTACACTTGGTGTCTTTTTTGGGGGAGAACACCGCTCACAATTTATCCACTAACTGGATCAAAATATCTTTGGCTGGTATATAGTAGGTATGGCAAGAATAATAATTGTTGTGGGTGCATAATGAAAGTATAATCCCGTAATATTGCTATTTATTCATTTTACCTGCAAGCAGACCTTTTCAATCCAGTCCTCAGGCCTACAGCTTTTTCTGCATAGTTTCAGTTCCCAATACCTCTGAACCATATAACAAGTGTTTTTGTCTGAATATATCTCGACATTAAAGTAGGTGGAATCCAGGTCTGCATGCATGAAAGCATTTTTCTACTATCATATGTATTTCACCATTGCTTTGTTCTCAGCAGCCAGTGAGATCAAACTGACAGCTCTGATATCAGTAGATTGGAGATGGATGTGGCTGTGACATAATTTCAGCAAGATTATAAAAGGAGGTTGTAAAATACTGCATAGCGGCAAGGCTCAAAAGTCACCCATTTTCCATTTG
This sequence comes from Noturus placidus, assembly GCA_022414735.1. Taxonomy (NCBI): domain Eukaryota; kingdom Metazoa; phylum Chordata; class Actinopteri; order Siluriformes; family Ictaluridae; genus Noturus; species Noturus placidus. The sequence goes on along the minus strand of JAFFST010000141.1, from coordinate 75,477 downwards.
GTAATATTTTCCATAATAAATATACAAGGTCTTGATTGTAACAGATTGTAGCTGTAAGGCCCATCCCTAAAAATTAAATACTTTTGTGCAAAATATGACAGATGGATTCATCAATAATAATAATTTCAAATAATAGTAACAATAATAGGCCAATATTTAACTACAGCTGAACATTTAATCAGATTAAAATTCTGTACCTACTGTACTCCCAAAATGTTCTATAAAATGTTTACTATTCAGTACAATTAGTGAATACAATACAATGACTTAATTTCCAATCTTTACATAATTACCACTGTTTTATTTTATTTTGCGAAATCATGAGCAATTCCTAAAAATGTGTGAAATCTATAATAATAACATTATATTATATAAATAATATTATAAGATATTCATGAAACACACAATACACAGTAACATAACTATAAATATTTAACTGTAATAAGACTTAAGAATTTTAATTGGCTACAGAAGATTTTACAACAGGCTATAAATAATTGCTCATAATGGTGGAGCCATAATCTTTATCTAGCTGCTGGAGATGATCAGATAAAGTTTAGTGTTTCACCAATCATAAACATTTGCATATTCAGTTATACAGCATCCTTATTTTAGTATATAGCTTAGTCTGCACAATAATTATAGTAATAATTATAGCAAATACGTAATCAGAATGTAGAGACACCCTAATAATTCAAGTCAAGTGAAGTGGCTTTTATTGTCATTTCAACCATTTACAGCTGGTATAGTACAGTATATAGTGAAAATAAATGACTCCGGGACCATGGTGCTACATAAAACAACACACTAAGTACAAGAGACGACACAGAACTACATAAAGTGCACATGCAACTACAATTAGCTCTAAAATAGCCATTGCTATGTTCATCTGCACTGATTTAATATTACACTAACTGGGACTTACCTTGCAACACTTGTCAGGCAGTGAAGTTGGGCCTGGTGTACCTGGTCTAACTTTAAAGTATGTGTGTTTTTGAGAGAGAGAGAGAGAGAGAGAGAGAGAGAGAGAGAGAGAGAGAGAGCAAAAGATAGCTCATGTATGTTTGCTTGTGTGATTAATGCTTTTGGCGACTTTCACTTTTCACAGGAGACCTTCAGAGTAACTAACAAAAGAACGTCACAAGGAACACAAGTGCTTTATTGTAGCAGAGTGTTGTCCATGTCGCACACATGTTTAACCCTTCTATTATGTTATGGGTCAATTTGAGCCATTCCCAGATTTGAGATGTCTGGAATACTTGTGAATCTCTCCTGTTCTCTTTGACTTTCCTCATTCCTCAATCATGAACTTATATGCACATATGTATTCTTAAAGGTTTACTGTTTTAATTTGTTCTTTGATGTTTTTGTGTGTATTTAAACAGTGAAAGATATTTTAACCCATAACATAAAAAAACTACTATGTTAATTCTGCGAATAATCAATAACTAGAGCCACATGAGTCATACAGATGATATAATGGCCAAAACTTATATTTTAAAGCATCCTTTAATTCATGTTGATTTTAAAACATAAAATTATTGGTCATGTAAATAAACTGGGATTTATCCATAGGCCTTATGTTTGTGCCCTTAGTGACTAACAAATGCCAGATAATATGAGACCAAAACTAAGTTTGTCAACCAAAGAAAATAGTGATGTAAAAAGGTAGTTCAAAGGCTTTCACATTTTTATTTTAGAAAGTTATCATTTGATAAATGGGCAGTTTAGTTAAATGAATGTTTTTCTTACTTGTAACACTGCCATACTGGTAACCTTTATGGCATAAATGTAACACAAGTAACTCGAAAAACACAAGTGTGAGATAAATACAACTAATATGTAGCATGAACACACAATGAGTCTTTGTATCTAAAATGATTATGTCAAGGATTTTACCAAAGCAAGCCTTAATACTGTGACTGTCAGTGACAATGTATACAGTACATTTGTGAAATTTCAATCTAAAACACCAACCAAAAATGCAATGAGGACAACACAACATGACAACATAACAACTGACATTCTTTATTACCAAATTCAACCTTGATTGATTTAATCACTGAAAGTTCTATGTAGCTACAAAATTGATTCCATTCTTACATTATTATTTTTTTTTGTTTTGTTTTGTATTGTGTGATTAAACGTATACAGAGAAATGGTCCAGTACATTTTCCTGGGCTCATTTAAGGTCCTCAGTCCTGTTCCCCACATTGAATTGTATGGCAGGGGAGGCAGTCAGGTGTTTATGTGGATATCCTCTAGTGAGGATTCCTCCTTAAAATACTTGAATGTGTCTGGCCTTTTTTGCGTTTTGCTTCCGTTGCTGGTTCAGATCAAATAGATTGTAATGCACAGTGAAACTAGTCACAATATTAACTTACAAAGCAAATGAGTGTTTAGTATAAGGACCTATACATATTGATATTTGGTGATAGCTTGAGTCAGTAGGAACAGAGCATCTTCTTCATGAACAACTCAGATAATTTGCTCAAACTGAGACTGAGAGTTCATGAATAGCCTGAAGTGGAGAAGAGAGGCATTGATTAATATTTTGTCAATGTCAGTAATTTGTAATTAAGAACCAAAGCTCACCAGGTGCTGGTTGTCATAGGTCTCAAACTGGTTTTCATCTTCAGTGAATGGTGGTGGCGCATTGTCGTCCTGCATCTGTGATATCTAGATTTATAGTATAAAAATCAATCTTATAAATCAACCATTAACTCGTAGAAGCACAAGCTTAAGTTTAGTGACCAATACGTATTAAGATGCAAAAGTAACTACATAATAGTTAGAAGCATTCCTAAAGCACTTTACAATAGTACATGATAATATTTTTGTTTTCACAGAAAACTCCTAGAATTTACCCCTACAATGACCTAAAGTGCTTATTAATGAAAAATATCAGAAATATCACATCTGCTAAATGGTCTAAGGCAGCGGTTCCCAAAGTGGAGTCCATGAAGCCTAGCCAGGGGAACTGCAGCAGTGAAAATCACAACCCACCATTCACATCACCATCACAACCTCCATTTTGAGTTTTTATAGATATTAACCTGTTTCACTCATGCATTGAATTAGAGGGGTTTAAACAAAACCTCAATAACTTAAAAAATAAAAAGAATTAAAATAATTATAAATTATTTGCACATAATGTGTACTTACAGTGGAAAGTTAAAAATGGAATATAATAAAACTCCATATGGCACAAATAAAACTTTCTTCAGTAACTTCTTTATCCTAATCATGGTCATGATGGATCCAGAGCCAATCAACGGGCGGGTGGTAGAGTTCACCCGAGATGGGATGCAGAGCATGATTTACACACTCTTTCACACCTGAGATCACTTGGGTAAGGTGATATCTAGCAGTCATAATTTATATATGATTATATATGAACTTTCAGCCATCTTGCATGTTGCAACCCTAGGCACACTCTCACCCTGAATAACCTATATTATATCTACAGCCCAATGCCTCCTGGGATAGGCTCCAGGTTCCCCGTGACCCTGAAAAGGAGTAAGCGGTTGAAGATGGATGGATAGATATCTACAGCCTACCTTATCTGCCATGGGGTCTGATATATTCCTACTAGAGGTTTCCAGCTTGATAAAGAGGATAGCATCATGGACAGACAGGAAGAGCAGGTCTCTGGTCACCACTTCATCAAAGAAACACAGGTCCTCCATCCGCCTGACAGTATCATCTGTAACACCAAATACATTCAGATTGAAGTGACAACATGCTTTTGATTAATACCAATTTTGTTATACTTCTATTTAAAGAAAGGCATGCTGTTTAAAAATATAACAATTCAAATAACAATTCAGGCTTTATCTATTCTTAATTATTTATTTGTGCTATGACAAATTAAATGTAAATGTTAGCAAGTAAAGCTTTGTTATGCTTATCTACAATGGTGTGTGATTTGGCACAAGTCACACCATCACAGCCGGCGATAAAGACGCTGACACCGATGCGTATGAATTCCTTTATGACCTGTGACAGACAAAGAGATGATTAATGACTGACCAATGCGAGAAGTTCATGATAAATGCTATGGTTGTTATCTGATAACACTCAATACACCAACACAGTGTTGCTTACAATGCTGTACTGTCTGACTCTGACATTCAGTGTGCTAAAATGTAATGAGTACATAAAAATAAAATGTGTGGCAATTCATTTTTGTGATAGGAAAATGTTTACCTTAAATTGTTTGTCTAATTAACTTCAACAGCGAGAAAAAATTGGTGCGGGAGCAACTGTTTACAAGTGTTACAGTTACAGTAACATACTGTAAGTGATAAAAGAAACATGTTCCTCTTGCTCCTTATATAAAACATTCAATGTGTCATTCTTTAATAAATACAAATTGTTAGAAGAATAAAACTCTTTGGGACATTATCGGAAAATAATCAATGTTGGGATGGTAACTGTAACTCCACTTCACTTCAGGCCAAATCTTACCACTCTGTCATTGACTGATTTTTAACTGCAAATTCAATTATGGATTTTTTATATTCCAGATGAATTCTGGGTTAGTTTTCAGAAAAAGAGTATATCTCCATTAGAATGTCTACAGGTCATCTGCCCTCTGAAGTATATATGTAATTTTTGTTCTTGAAAAGAGACAGAAAAAATATATCCTATGACATATCAAAACCCACCAGTTTGAGGGACTTGGCAGCCATTACATCCAGGAAGGAGACAGCAGTAAAATCCATAACCAAGCTGTGAATGTTGACTATAGGGACTGTGACATTTACAGGCAATGCAGCCGTCCAGTCCACTCGCACCTCCCCATCCACATTTGTTTGAGCCCCATCTTGCACTTCCTGCTGTAGTCCACCTTCAACCTGCTCAGGGTCCCGCTCAAACCCCTCATTAACTACACCTAGAGGGTCAACTGACACCATGCCACACTGCAACAGACATGTGATGTATATAGGAAGTAAGATTTCACAAGATTTACAGGTTTTATCTCAGGAAAAGTGATTTTAAACATATGCTGTGGAGTTGCCTTAAACTTGTGTAAGTAATACAGTATCTCACAAAAGTGAATACACCCCCACATTTTTGTAAATATTTGATGATATCTTTTCATGTGACAACACTGAAAAATGGCACTTTGCTGCAATGTAAAGTGAGTGTACAGCTTGTATAACAGTGTCAATTTGCTGTCCCCTCAAAATTTAACACACAGCCATTAATGTCTAAGCCGCTGGCAACAAATGTGAGAACACCTCTAAGTGAAAATTGTCCAAATTGGGCCTGAAGTGTCAATATTTTGTGTGGCCACCATTATTTTCCAGCACTGCCTTAATCGTCTTGGGCATAGAGTTCACCAGACCTTCACAGGTTGCCACTGGAGTCCTCTACCACTCCTCCATGATAACATCACAGAGCTGGTGGATCTTAGAGACCTTGTGGTCCTCCACCTTCCGTTTGAGGATGCCCCACAGATGCTCAATAGGGTTTAGGTCTGGAGACATGCTTGGCCAGTTCATCACCTTCACCTTCAATCTTGGAGGTGTGTTTGGGGTCGTTATCATGTTGGAATACTGCCCTGTGGCCCAGTCTCCAAAGGGAGGGGATCATGCTCTACTTAAGTATGTCACAGTACATGTTGGCATTCATGGTTCCCTCATTGAACTGTAGCTTCCCAGTGCCGGCAGCACTCATGCAGACACACTTTGTCTTTGTACTCCTCACCTGGTTGCCGCCACACACACTTGACACCATCTGAACCAAATAAGTTTATCTTGGTATCGTCAGACCACAGGACATGGTTCCAGTAATCCATGTCCTTAGTCTGCTTGTCTTCAGCAAACTGTTTGTAGGCTTTCTTGTGCATCAACTTTAGAAGAGGCTTCCTTCTGGCACGACAGCCATGCAGACCAATTTGATGCAGTGTGCCGCGTATGGTCTGAGAACTGACAGGTTGACCCCTCACCCCTTCAACCTCTGCAGCAATGCTGGCAGCACTCATGTGTCTATTTCCCAAAGACAACCTCTGGATATGACATTGAACACGTGCATTCAACTTCTTTGGCCAACCATGGCGAGGCCTTTTCTGAGTGGAACCTGTCCTGTTAAACCACTGTATGGTCTTGGCCACCGTGCTGCAGCTCATTGTCAGGGTCTTGGCAATCTTCTTATAGCCTAGGCCATCTTTATGTAGAGCAACAATTCTTTTTTTCAGATCCTCAGAGAGTTCTTTGCCATAAGATGCCATGTTGATTTTCCAGTGACCAGTATGAGGGAGTGTGAGAGTGATGACACCAAATTTAACACACCTGCTCCCCATTCACACCAGAGAACTTGTAACACTAACAAGTAACATGACACTGGTGAGGGAAAATGGATAATTGGGCCCAATTTGGGCCCACCAGCTCCGTGATGTCATCATGGAGGAGTGGAATTGGACTCCAGTGGAGTAATCAGACACAACCTGTGAAGCTCTGGTGAACTCCATGCCCAAGAGGTTTAAGGCAGTGCTTGAAAATAAAGGTGGCCACACAAAATATTGACACTTTGGGCCCAATTTGGACATTTTCACTTAGGGGTGTACTCACTTTTGTTGCCAGCGGTTTAGACATTAATGTCTGTGTGTTGAGTTATTTTGAGGGGACAGTAAATTTACACTGTTACACAAGCTGTACACTCACTACTTTACATTGTAGCAAACTGTCATTTCTTCAGGGTTGTCACATGAAAACATATAGTCAAATATTTAAACAAATGTGAGGGGTGTACACACTTTTGTGAGATACTGTATCTCTTTTCTGTTTGCATACCTCTGTGACTTTCAAAGTCCCCTTTTTAACTAGTTTATGTATCTTCTTTAATGCTTTGTTCCTCTTCTTGAAGACCTGCACAGCATCAAATCCCACCTGTCATTCATTACCATGGATATAAATTAGTCACACACTGAGAAAATAACGATAATGTAAATCTGACAATATTATCAATAAAATTGATAAATAAAATAACATTGCATATTCAACTTACAGTAGCTCGTAACTGCTCTTTGAAGTAGTCAATGTTGGCGAAATATATGGGTGAGTTGCATTTGAAAATCTTTATTCCAGAAATCCCATTAATCTAAGGAGACATTTTTTTTATTGGAAATGGAATGGAAATTTCCTTTATGCGATAAATTGGAATTTAAAATATTATTTGAGTTATTATTTCAGTTAGTATTTTCTTACATTTTTGTAGTCTTTCATATTCCTGTAGATATCAGTGCCTGGTATATTCCCAAGGGTTGAACAGGAAGGGCTAGATAACAGTATATTGCAGAAACTTAAGAAGCACTGTATCAAATATTCCTTTAAATAGAAATTTGGTGGTGTTCCAAAGTCTACTCATTTCAGATATGACATTCATGTGGCTTATATTTGTAAGCAAATGGCAATCGTCAGCATATCTAGTAATACTCTTGTCCTTTTGAACACTTTTTTTAAATAATTTGTTTTTGGCAGATATAATATGTAGAGGCCTGAGACCTGGGAAAACTCTGTACATGCTGAAATTCTGAATACTATTTCCTGCCTATAAGTTTTTATGAAATATATATGAAATGTTTTTCTATTGCAACTGCGAAATGGCATCTCAAATAGTCTGGTTAACTATGAAGTGGAAAGGATTGCATTTAAAGATGTCACGCTGACGTGAAAGAAGGAGCATCGCAGACATTTACTTTTTGACAGCTGGTATCTGATTACAAAGTGAATTGATGAGGCTTATGTTCGTTTCATTACAGGACTTCAGAACTTACAGTATTCAATATACAGTGAAATCTCGTTACTATGCCACCTGTCGAGACCGAGCAAGAGTGGCATAGTAGCGAGAGTGGCATAGTAACGAGGGTTTGTAAAAACGGCTTTATTTTCTCAAGTTATCAGTCCAAAACTCTCAAGAATCGTCGGCTGGCGCATCTTCTTTTGGCGGATCACGTGCATCTCGTTGTCTAGCCGATCGCACGCTTGCATCACACCGGGCTTCCTGTTTCTCTGTTGCATGAACTTCCGCACGGTGCTCCAAGCGCGCTGGGCTTCCTCGAACGAAACATCGACAGTTTCATCTTCGCTTTCCACCGATTTCCATACGCTTTTGTGTGTCTCTTTTGAGCTAGGGTTGCAGGCTTGTCGCTGTGCATGTTGTAGTTGGCGTCGGGGAGAAGCATCACGTGTTTGACTTTGACACAGTCTGACTATGCGCGTACGTATTGAGTTATGTTGTGCGCAGCTGGACTGTAGTTCGTCGCTTCGCCTTTGGGACGCGAGTGTGATAATCGAGCATTGCGCAGAAATACAGACTTTTCACGACTCATGCCTTTTAACAGTCACACAATAGTGGCATAGTACCGAGAGTAGGGGGTGGCATAGTAAATTTATTTTGTATTGAATTTTGTCGGGACCGAGCAAAAGTGGTATAATAGCGAGAGTGGCATAGGAGCGAGGTGGCATAGTAACGAGATTTGACTGTAATATAATATAATGTTCGAAGAATTCACCAAAATACTCTGCTCTCAAACAACTCCAAACAAAATCTTTGTTATATATAGGTGTGCAAAAATTATTGGCACCCCTATAAATTCAAATGAGAAAAATATATTCGAAGTATATTCCCATTGATATTTTAAAAAATTTTAGTACACCTGGGTAATTAGGAACAGGAAATTGTTCGACCACGACTTCCTGTTTCACAGGGGTATAAATATGAGGTAACACATAGGCCAAATTTCCTTAGTCATTCATAACAATGGGTAAGACCAAGGAATATAGCTGTGATGTACTGCAAAGGTTGTTGAGCTTCACAAAATGGGAAATGGCTAGAAGAAAATAGCACAAGCATTGAAAATGCCCATTTCCACCTTCAGGGCAATAATTAAGAAAATCCAGTCAACTGGAAATGTTATGAATCAACCTGGAAGCGGAAGCACACACACTCAACACACTGTGAAGAGGATGTTTCGAGTGACCAATAAAATCTCCAAGGATCACAGCTGGAGAATTGCAGAAGTTAGTCTTAGGATCAGAAAATCTCCAAAACTACAATCTGAAGTCACCACAAGTTGTTTGGAAGGGTTTCAAGAAAAAGCCTCTACTCTCATCCAAAAACAAACAAAAGCATCTTCAGTTTGCCAGACACTACTGGAACTTCAAATGGGATCGGGTTCTATGGTCAATAAAGGTTTTTGGCAAAAAGATATAGCTTTTTGGCAATAAACCCCCGACATGGTTTTGGCGCACACAGAGAGGTAGCCATATGGAAAAGCCCCTCTTGCCTACAGTTAAATGTGGTGATGGCTCTTTAATATTTTTGGTCTGTTTTTCTGTCAGATGACCTGAACAATTTGTTAGGATACATGACATCATGGACTCAAATAACAAAAGAAATTAAATGAAAGCCTTATGCCTCTGTCAGAAATCTTAAAATGGTCCGTGGTTGGATCTTCCAGCAGGACAATGATCTAAAACATTCATCAAAATCAACACATGAAAACCTGTGGGGTGAACTGAAGAGGAGAGGTCACCAGCGTGGACCTCAAAATTTGAAGGATCTGGAGAGATTCTGTATGGTGGATTCTCCCTTGCCATGTATTCTCCAACCTCATCAGACATTATAGGAGAAGACTAGAAGACTAAAAGCTGTTGTCTTGGCAACATGGGAGCAGAGTATTTTTGTGAATTTGTTGAAGAACAGATCAAAAAGTTTAACAATAAAGACAACATATTAAGGGTGGGCACTGTATATCTAACAAATTGATCAAAGCCTGACATTCACTGTGCGAGGAAATCACACTTAGTTAGCAAGGCTTAGACTTACTTAGGCAGACTCATTTTCTATCATGATGTTAGAATAGAAAACATTTGTTAAACTGGATCCTTACAGGAAGATTAAAAAGTAAAAAAAAAAAAAATAATAATAATCTGTGAAATTTAATGTATGGTTTCTTAAACCTTTTCTGCCCAAAACCATTTTTTAAAAATCTTTTTGGCCAGATATCAGCAATGACATCTGACGGATCTTCCCAGGCCACCACATATTAAAAGGGTTTTGTTGTTGTTATTGTTGTTGTTGTAGTTGTTGTTGTTATTTACAATATTATTCATTTATAGTAACAAATGCATGAGTAGATTTATTTGCATACAGCTTCAATAAACATTTAAAGCATACATCATAATTATGACTGGGATACATAAAATCTTTTCATTCAATTTTCAAATCAAGTTACTTACAACTGTGTCCTGACCACCACGGTTCCAAGCTCAAATACTATGCCTGTCAGCAAACCCACATCCAACCCCAGTATAATGCAGGCAGAGCATGTAAGCACCCAAATATACTGTGAAAAAGTAAGTATATGATTAGTACTCACCCTGTTAGCTAACTTAAACCCACACCCAGCATGTAATGTTGGAAGTAAGAATGTGACTGTCACTATTAATATTTCTATAGTAACTTTTTCTACCAATTTAATTATATCCAACTCCAGCCGAGCTCTCTTCAATAACAGATATGCAATACCTCAATGACCTCAAATAACTCAATACTATACTTAATATGTTTTCATAATTTATAAACTACTATTGAATTTGATTGGATCAATTTATAATGAATCCATGAGTTGAATTGTTGCTGTATTTAATAGAACGTTATTGATTTTCAGGCTTCTATTTACATTATTATGACCCATAAATTAGCTTCAGCCCCAGACAAAATACATTCACTAAATCCTGCCCCTTTCCTAAAAAAGCAACTCAGCAAGCATACATAGTTACAACAGAGGGGTGGGTCCCTTAGGGGAAGGAGAATGGTTGTCAATGTTTTATTAATTGTATTAATTAATTCAAAATAATATTAATTCATTAATAATTCATTAAACAGATGTCCATTAATATACGTTTGTTCACCACAAATGAGTTACTTACACAGTCTGTCCTATTCTGCCTCCACAATATGGGGACATCATTTAGTTGCATGAACATGCCCTTCAGGTTGGCAATGACTATGCCAGCCAACACTGACTGGAAGTCAGAAATGGAGAATAGTCATGTCTGATTGTAAGTATTATTAAGGCTTTATTGTAAGTAGTGATCTGTCATGTAAACAGCTGATGGCTCTTAGGTCCTACCCAATTAATTTTCAATATTCTAATAATATCCCAAAGTAGCCATATAGCAAATATGTCTAACCTACCTTCTGCAGTGTTTGCAGTAGAGGCCCAAGGCCCATGATTACTATAAGCATCACCAGAGCTGAGATCAACCCTGCTACCTGTAACAAACAGATCAGAATGTCAAAGAGACAGACAGACAGACAGACAGACACACACACACACACACACACACACACACACACACACACACACACACACAGAGAGAGAGAGAGAGAGAGAGAGAGACAGACAGACAGACACAGAGAGAGAGAGTATACCTGAGTCTTGCCCCCTGTGCCCTCCTGTATTGCTGTACGTGAGAGTGCAGTGGTAGCCACAAAGCCTGAGAAACAGCCACAGAAAATGTTGCTAATTCCAAAGGCTATCAATTCCTAATGGAAACAAATGGCAACAGTAGGTTAGATCTACATTCCAGAGTATGAGAGTAACTTTTTGTTCTCTGCCAGCCTTTTATCTGTGTTTTAGCAAGTTGTAGTTAAGGTCTGTCAACACTCTCGCTCTCTCTCTCTCTCTCTCTCTCTCTCTCTCTCTCTCTCTCTCTCTCTCTTACATCATGAAGGTTTTTTTCCACCATGTGTAAGAGCTCCTATTTCCTCCTATCTGATTAAATTTCTTAAAATATTCTTTTTTTAAAAAGACACACATACACATGCATACATATGATTTTCTTATGTGCAGTTATTCCATTTCTCACATTTTGAATGCAAACATACATTTTATGTTTATATGACTGGTGTTTTTAAACACATACCTGATTACCATCAATTTTATAGTCATGCTTTGTTGCATAGACTTTAGCCACTGATATTGATACAGCATATCCCACAACTGCAGTAGAAAAACTGGAACCAACAATATCCCTAAAGAGCTCTATACTTGGAAAGTGTGCTGGAACAAACCTGTTGACACAAACATAGATGTGAGATCTATCCTTTGACCTACACCACTTGTTTTGATGAAATAGGACTGAATACATTTCACCTTCTTTGTCCGTTTAAAAAAAAAAAAACATTTGATATCCTAATTTGTCTCAGCAGTTCTGTTTTATATTAATGTTTTAATATTACTGGCCTCTGCCAAATAACTTTATAGCATGTTAATACAATTATCATGAGTGCTATCATAGCTCTGCATGAGAAACAGGAAATGCTGCATAAAGTACCCTTACCCTCTTGGAATGCTGTCAACAATATTGGCACCATAGTGGGATTTTAGATCCAATGCATAGGAGATTCCTGTAGCAATCACTGTCTATGAAACAAGTTTTTTTTTTTTTAAAGCAAAAAAGGATCCTCTTCAACAAATTATTATTAATACAGAAACAATCGCTGAATGAAAATTAATGGTAAAAATATAATAATTATACTATACAACTCTATATTATGGTTTTCAGCACACCACACTATCAGTTTACTTCAAATTAATGGATGATGATAATGCAATATATGGTCAAAAGTATGTGGACACCTAAATATCACACCCACACTTGCTTATTGAACACCCCACTCCAGATATATTAATGATTTTGCTGTAATTATAATCTCCCCTCTTCTGGGAAGACTTTACCCTAGAGTTTGGAATGTGGCTGTAGGAATTTGTGCTCATTCACCCACAAGAACATTAGTGAGCTTAAGCACTGATGTCGGGTGAGGAGGCCTGGGGTGCAGTCTGTGTTCCAATTCATCCAAAACGTGTTCAGTGGGGTTGAGGTCAGGGCTCTGTGCAGGACACTCAAATCTTACACTTCAATCTTGGCAAACCATCTCTTAATGGAGCTAATTTTGAACAAACAGGGCATTGTCATGCTGGAACAGGTTTGGGCCCCTTTTTTCCAGTGAAGGGAAATTGTAATGCTACAAAGACATACTACATACAGTATCTCACAAAAGTGAGTACACCTTTCACATTTTTATAAATATTTGATTATATCTTTTCATGTGACAACACTGAAGAAATGACACTTTGCTACAATGTAAAGTAGTGAGTGTAGAGCTTGTGTAACAGTGTAAATTTGCTGTCGCCTCAAAATAACTCAACACAAAGCCATTAATGTCTAAACCACTGGCAACAAAAGTGAGTACACCCCTAAGTGAAAATGTCCAAATTGGGCCCAAAGTGTCAATATTTTGTGTGGACACCATTATTTTCCAGCACTGCCTTGACCCTCTTGGGCATGGAGTTCACCAGAG
>JAFFST010000141.1:6634-32073 GCA_022414735.1 Noturus placidus | reverse complement strand
TATATATATATATATATGTGTGTGTGTGTGTGTGACAGTTTCATAAAGAGAAGTAGTTTTGTCTATTTTTAAAAAAATAAAATTAAGTGACACAATCCCTGTGTATCACTCCTGAAATGAAATCCTCAATCTGATTTAAACTGACAATGAAATTGTAGAAATACATGTATTCTAGCAGCTGCCTTACAGTTATAAGGTCCCTGGTTTGAACCTGAGCTCAAGTTACTGTTTATGTTTTCTCCCCATGTCAATGTGGGGTTCCTCCAGGTCCTCCAGTTTACTTCCACCTCCGAAAAACATGCAGGTAGGTGAATTGTCTAAATTAGCAAAATTGCCGATAGGTGCGAATGAGTATGTGAATGCGTGCAGGGTGCCGTGTAATGGGCCAGCATGTATTCTTACCTTCTGTCCAGTGGTCCTGGGATAGGCTCAATATCCATAACCCCAACCAACATAATGTGGTTACTGAAGATTTATAAATGAATATTTTCAAGAAAGATATATCAAAGGATTCCATGTCCTAACAATAGTGCTATTTGAACTCTAGCACTCTATTTGGTGCTAAACGTGACAAGAAACATTAATCTGTTGCTTTTAAAATAAATGAAAATTTATTGAATGGATTTAGATACAAGTATAATGATTAAGAGTATATGATACTATATTATATGAATCAGGATATAGTTAATTTATATGATGAAATGGTAGATAATAGGTCAATCGTGAAGAAACAAAGTGACGTGAAGGAATGAGTGAAGGAATGATTGGGGTTAAGCTTTAGGCCTGTTTGTGTCCTTTTATTACTTTGCTATTTGCCAAAATCTAATTTTAATCATTTGTTTATGCCTTTATAAATGATTGGACATTGCCTCAGTGCTGGGAGCAAAATTTATATGTTCATGTGTTAAGAAATTTGGATAATGTTCACACTCCTTGGAAAAATATTCATGTGATTCCTCCTCTGAATTATATTAATATGCAAATTATATTGGTTTAATTAATGAGTGAAGACAATCTATTATTAGTTATTTATCTATTTATTTATTTAGCTATTTATTTATACATTACATTTACATTTACATTTATTCATTTAACAGACGCTTTTATCCAAAGCGACTTACAAATGAGAGCACACTCACACACCAATGGTAGCAGAGCTGCCATGCAAGGTGCTAGCTTGAAATCGGGGGCAACTTAGGACACTTTGGCATGGGATCACCCGGGCCGGGATTCTAACCACCAACCCCACGATTAGTGGATTAGTGGACAAGCCGCTCTACCGACTGAGCCGCAGCCGCCCCTGCGGCGTGTGACTATTGGAGTTGGTTTAAGTTGGTAATGCGTGTGACTATTGGAGTTGGTTTAAGGAACAGACTTTCTGAAGATCCCTTTATTGGGAACTTTCATAAATATTTCTAAGAAATTTGTAACCACGCCAAATAAAAATGTGGTACTAATGTTCCATAAAATGAAAACAGATCCAGTACTTAGCATACTGCATAACATGTTATAACATGTTTAAACTGTCAACACAACACAAGAGATAATGGGTATTACAAGTTCCTAGTACTTATGTTTTGCTTTCAATAGCCACATTATTTTTTTAACCACAAACCATACATGGAACGAATTTGAGTTATTGGGTGTAGAAGGTAGAAGCTTCTGTGCTGAAATTGACTGGTACTTGGAGCTGTTCATGATTCCCTCCATCTTCACTAAAGCCCCAGTTCCAGCTGAAGAACAGCAGCCCCAAAGCTTGATGCTGCCACCAGCATGCTTCTCTATGGGTATGGTGTTCTTTTGCTGAGGTCCTTTGTTGTTTTTGTGCCAAACATATCTTTTACTATTATGTAGTTTTACTATTATGTTATGTTCAAAAAGTTCAATCTTGGTCTCATCAGACCATAACAGATTTTTTCACATGGTTTATGGAGACTGGATCTATTGCAAAGTTTAGCCGGTCTTGGATGTTTGTTTGTTTGTTTCTTTGTTTCTTTGTTTCTTTGTTTCAGAAAAGGCATGCATGGTGCCCCCCTGGCCCATAGCCCTTAACTCAGACAGATGAAGAATACAGGAGATAGTTGTCACAGGTAATGAGCAACCAATACTTGCCCGAAAGACCTACAGCTACAAAAATTTTTGCTGTAGGCCTCTTGACAGCCTTCCTGATTAATTTTCTCTTTGTCTTCTCATCAATGTTGGAAGGATATTCTGTTCTTGAAAATGTCACTGTTGTGACATTTTTTCTCAGTTTGTGACTATCTTCACTGTGTTCCATGGTGTATCTAATGTCTTTTTAATTGTTGTGTAGCCCTCTCTTGAGCAATAACTTTCAACAATGAGATCCAGTTGATGCTTAGTAAGCTCTTTGTGGCCCATAGCTCTTTCAGTAGAATGCAACCAAGAAGATGTCAGTAAAATCCAGCTGAGCCTTATTTGGAGTTAATCAGAGTCACTTTAATTAAAGACTAGTGTGTACTAATTACTATTTCACAAGAGCTTGATGATTGGTTGATTCTGAACACAGCCACATGCCCAATTATAAAATGGTGTGCACACAAATGCAATTAGATTATTCTAAGTTATCATTTATTTTAATCTTTTATTTCTCTGAAATGTTTGCATTAAAGGTAGAAATGTTCTGATATAATTTATCTTAGTTTAATTTTTTTTAATATTACAATAACCTGCTGTTTTAACATGGGTGTGTAGAATTTTTGTAATCATTGTATACTTGCAATGTCAAAATATCAAAACTGTTCAATGGTGCTATTTTTCCTATCCATATTTGAAGCAGAATTGATACTATTTAGTTGCAGGTTTTTAAATATGGAAACAAGACAGGTAACTTGCATAACTTCCATGCCAAGTATGTGACATACAAGAGAAATCAAGTTCCATAGATCAGGCCCCGCCAGTCTTCTAAACTACTGGCAATACTTTTGTACAGTATTACATTAATGTTTACTCATACACTTTCTGTGCTTCATTGCAAATTGGACTGATTACATAGAAACAGTGATACAAAGAAACCTCTGCCTGCATGGAAAAATTCTTTGAAAGAAACTGTGGCATACATAGCTAGGAAGAAATAACCTGGTTAGACCTACTTCAAATTTCTTAGTGTTCCATGTGATTGCATTTACCCAATGTTTGATACCAAGAGCTGTTTTGGAAATATGACACTTAAACTGAATAATTATGCTCAATAAATTAAAAATTAAATAAAAACAAATTAATAACAGACAGTCTAAAAGATAATTAGAAACAGTCGTAGAATTACTATTAGAATTAGAAGTACATATAGCAAAAGATTAAGTTTGTGATTTTACGTGATGGAAACAAAATTAAAAGTAAAATTAGCTGTTACAAATATAATCATTCATTTATCATTCACATTTTCACATTTTTTAAAAACATTATCTACACTCTAGAGGAATCACAACTAAACACAAACTGGCAAATCGGTCACTTATATGCGTTTAAAGGGCCATAGACGAAGTGTCCATTGTTATATTTAATAATAAAAAGCCACTTTTGGTTTAGTCTACCCTCACATTAGATTTAAATTCAAATAAATATACAGATGCAGATACCTGAACCATTAAAAATATACAAATACAGATAGTGTCATTGTGTTAAATAACTAATATACATACAGTATGTAAATGTAAAGTACTGTAGTTGTCAACTGAATATTTCACTGAACTGTTAATGAAAATTGCGAGTAAAAATACATTATATGGTCAAAATTTTGTAGACAGCTGACCATCACACCCATATGTGCTTTTTGAACATACCATTCCAGATGCAGTTCCCCCTTTGCTGATATATTATAACTTTCCCTTTTCTTTGTGGCAGAGGTTTGGGCAAGGTCCACATATGGGTGTGATAGTCAGGTGTCCACAAACTGTTGGCCATATAGTGTATCTTAGCATGTGATTATAAAAACTTTCTTTAATTTCATATAAAAAATACAGCACAAAATAACCATGGATTAAGAATTTATTGATGGATATGGAAATCTTCTAGCCTCTATTTAGACACGTGTTAAACATAATTTTCAGCTGTTTCAGGAAAGTGCTGACACTGTTTCAGCAGCACTAGCATGCTCATATTTTGCCCAGTTTATTTATGGAAGTTTATTATAAGGAATTAAGAATATCTGATGTTTATACTTTCTGTTATAAGATATGGGTTTATCAATATCTTCTTTCTGATACTGATTTTAAAAAAAACCTAGCTCATCGACTCAGATTGTACAACAGAGGCTCTGGAAACTAAAAATATATTATGAGATTTTTAACATTTTAAAACATTAAGGCATTTGTTCTGACACTCCCTGTCTGGCTGAACATTAACAGTGCACTTATAAGTTGTTTTGTGTTATAGCACCATCTACTGTCTTTCTGTATTGTATTGCTTTAACCAGAGGTATTCAAAATGTGGGGCAGACTCGCCCTTGTGCTTTGCAGGAGCTGTTTCTGCGGCCAGCTGGGGCATTGGCTGGGCCGGCCTTTCCCTGTACAGCACGGCTCTTCACCTATAGTGAGGAGCTGTAGTTGGGGCCTCAGCCTTGCCCTTGACCTGTTGAAACCTATGGGGAGGAACTGTTGCTGCAGTCAGTTGGAGCACAACAAGCACATATTATGATGCTGAGATGTTGTGGGGTTGGGTGAGCTTACTTTAAAAACTGAGATGTGGGAGCATGGGGAAAAACTTTGAATACCTCTACTTTAAACCATTGATGCATCATTGTAATTCATGCACAATCATATTTATATTTAACAACCACTCATGTTCACTGTAAATTATTATATGTGTATAAGTATTGTATATTGCATACTGTATATTCTGTAAATTATGTTCTCTGTTTTTGACTCTAGCAACATGACAAGTTGCTTGTACACATATACATTCACAGATTCTGATTCTGATTAAACTGCAAACCAGTGTTTACTGGTGAACCACAAATATTTCACCCTTCATAAAATAAGCCACAAGAAGTGGCAGGCAAACCTATCTAAAGTATGTGTGAGCAACGAAGTAAATGTTATTTCAAAAACAGATTAGGCCGAGAGAATTTAATCCAGGCTAATGGAGCTTGAAAACAGTTTAAACAAACAAGCAGAGCAAGACATTTGTTTACTCAGATTTGGACTTTGACCATGAAGAAATCCACCCTCTGTTAGCTCAGCCTGTGATTAATGTTTATTATGGCCCACAGTCAGTGATTGTCTACCAGTACCAGGCTGGATATATAATGTGGAAAATATAAATATACAGTGGTGGAAAAAGCATAGGAAACCCCAGACACTGGGGGAACATGCACAGACAGTAGCCCGAACTCAGGATCAACCAGAGACTGTTGAACTGTGAGGTGGCAATGCTGCCCACTTGCCATTTGTGCAGTTTTTAATTACACTGCAATGGAAAAAATGCCTTTATACAGAGGCATAGCAGAAGCAGAGACGGTTACATGTCATTTCCACTTTCATAGAAATGTAATTCTGTATACCACAATGTTCCCTAAAATATTATAGGTAATATGGAAGTTTGATTTTGTTCCTGTACCATTTTCTTTATTTTTTAGAGAATGTCTGCATTAAACAGTTCCATTCAGAAGACCTTATTACCCACAATGCAAAATGCTACTGCTTATGATGCTTCTTGTATATAAATGTATATTTGATACATTTATGAAGTTCATGAAGCAGAGATGGTTTGAACAAGCTTTATGAGAACAGCCAGAAGAAACAACCTTGATAGTTCACAGTAGTATCTCAACAATATGGGCAGAAAGTTGTGAGTTCAAAGCTTATCACTGCATAAGAGCCAATACTCTGGCTGTTAAGAAAGGTCAATGTATGTTGAATGACTGGATTGGATTCTGCTTGAAATTAAATAATGCAATGCTTCAGTTAGTACAAATGGTATGAGTCAATGTTTCATTTTAAAAACTCACTTCGATTACACTTTTAGCTCTTTTCATAAATCATGATTACTGTGCTCACATATTCCTTTTTTTTGTGTGTGTGTGTGTGTGTGAGAGAGAGAGAGAGAGAGAGAGAGAGAGAGAGAGAGAGAATAATGCCTCATAAAGCTCTAATAGTGTTGAATGAATAATCTGTGAATAACAAATGTATTAACAATGTTTTTTTAATAACCAAACTGTGATACATTTCTATAACTTTGCCCTGGGCAGGTCTTGATAGCTCCATGTGTCTGTTCATTTAAGTCAACTGTGATAGCCCCTCCATCCATGGTCCATGATGCTTGTCCTACACAGGGTCACGGTAGAGCCTATCCCATGTCACTTTGGGTACAAAATGAGGTGCCAACCCTTCACAGGGCACAATTGCACAAGCATTCACACACTACGGAGCCCCCCTAGTGCCAGGTACAAAAAAAAAAAAAAAACCGTGTGTAATCCGTGCTCTCGGTTTACACACCATGAACAATTCGGAAAAGCCAATCAGCCTACAACGGAGGTCTTCAACAGGGGGTCCGCGACCCATAGGGGGTCCGCGGAGGTACTGCACAGGGGTCGCGAAAGTTTTGGTACCAGTTTGATATAACACAATTTCATACAATATATATAATTAGGGGGTCCCCGCTCCATCTCGCCATCAGTTTGGGGGTCCTTGGCCTGGAAAACGTTGAAGACCCCTGGCCTACAACACATGAGCACCCAGAGGAAACCCAGAAACATGGATAAAACAGGGGATTCAAACCCCAAACCCTGGAGGTGCGAGGCCTCTGAATTGAATTTTTCTTTTGAGGCTATTTCACTATTAATGTCGTGATTTCACACCCGAATCTGTGGCTACGCCCTGTGCAAGTTGTAGGCCTATATTAAGACGTAAAGAAAAGCTGTATGCATAGATGTATGATAGCTTTTAAACTAAGATATTATGTTATCAAAGTAATAACAGCTTCAGCCACCCGTTCTTGCCCTTTTTTCTTTCTTCTCTCAAATGACTGCTAAGTATCTATAATTTACTGTCTGGGCTGCTTTGTAGTGAAAATCTAGGGAGGGATTTATTACAGAACTGATCTGGAACTAAACCCAACCTGGCAACCTTGCATAGCGCCTGCGCGGTGCGGTTTCTGAAACGTGTTATAGAACTTCACGGCTCTAAAAGCAGCCTTGGTTTTATTCCCTTTAACTGGAGGATGTTTGCTGAACGATCAGAGGAGACATGGATCTAAAATCCGAGCTGCTTAAGTCCATCTGGTACGCGTTCACCTCGCTGGAAGCCGAGCGCAGCGGAAAAGTGTCCAAGTCCCAGTTGAAGGTAAGAGGCCACTTCGGGGGGAACAAACAAGCAACCCCTTACCTTTGTCAAGGAATGTATGCATCCCTGACTCCAAACTTGTGTGTTCATTCTTGGCTACACGTCCAAATCTGCAGAAATAAAGCTACTAATCTGTAGTTTTCCTTGTCGGTTGTTTTGTACAATCAAGGATGTATTCTTTATAGCTTTAGTGTCTATCTTTTACTTAGGAAAGTGCATGTGTTTTACTGGCTTTTAGAGTAGTGATCCTCAAGTCCACTTTGTAACTTCCAGGTAAAAATATACATGCTAAAGTTACAAAACACCCCCATTGATGGCACCACCCCAGCAACAATAAAAAGAATAGTTATATCTGAGACTGTATGCCATAATTGTTCACCACAGGCTTTGTGTTCTGTTACTTTGATTAGAGTTGTGAAAATGTATCCTAAGGGTATGTATAAAACCCTAATCAGCTGACATTATTTGCACACAAGTGTTGAATCTAGTCTAAGAAGACAACAATGTCTTAATTCGGAATGTCCATGTGTGTTAAATGTGTTGTCCTATACAAAATCCTTGTTGTCGTTCTTTCAAAATGCACATAAGTGGGCATAATACAGAAATGCAAGTAAATTGTCTTGGTATTCAAAGCATTGAACTGTTAAACGATGGTCATTCAAGCTGTTTGTGTGGAATCTGTCATGTCAGAACACATCCTCATATTGCCATATGCTTAAAATGAAGCAACAACAGGCAGCTGTCCTGACACGCTGCTTTCAAAGCAAAGATCATTTTTTTCTTGTTTCTTCTTTTTTTCTGGGGAAGAACATTCCACTTCATATTCCTCTTATTTCAGCAGTGTGTTTGTCAGCTGGTGGTTTTGCGCACAAAAAACATCACACCGTTGCTCCTTGGTATACGTAATATCTCTATATATCTCTATATATAGGGTGGCTGTGGCTCAGTCGGTAGAGCGGGGTGTCCACTAATCCACTAATCGTAGGGTTGGTGGTTCGAATCCCGGCCCGGGTGATCCCATGCCGAAGTGTCCTTGGGCAAGACACTGAACCCTAAGTTGCCCCCAATGGCAAGCTAGCACCTTGCATGGCAGCTCTGCTACCATTGGTGTGTGAATGTGATCTCATTAGTAAGTCGCTTGTAAATGTAAAAATGATATTTCTGTGAAGCTGCTTTGAGACAATGTACCATTGTAAAAAGCGCTATACAAATTGATTAATTATTAATTATTATTATATTTCAACTGTACTGTGATGCCAGGAATCAACCAGTTTTTTATTATCAGTCTGTCTCTACAAACAGTCCAGGGGGGGCTGAATAATTCAGTTTGTGATGAAATTATACCACTGCTGGACCTAATTTGTGTCAAAGATGTTACAATACATTAAATGTAACTATAAAAGGTTGAAAAGCATGACATTTCTAATTAATAAATTACAATGTGTAAAAATTGGCAAAATGTGGTGTTATAAGAGAAATAAAACACGACCGGACATGCTGTTATTCTTGGTAACAACCAAGCATGGATTTTTTTTTTTGCTTCAGGGGGAGGAAACTCCCCAAGCATGGGGAGAATGTGCAGACTTCCCAACCCTGGACGTTCAAGGCAAACTTACTAACCGCTAAGCCAGCGTGCCCCCCACACACCATGTTTTATTCCTTACTTACAGTTGCAAGTGTCTCGCACCTCTGTGCTTTACAGCTGTATTGTGTTTTAATGCTATTTTTTTTTCTGTGTATATGTATGTCACAGGTGCTGTCTCACAATTTATACACAGCACTGAACATCCCTCATGACCCTGTAGCTTTAGAGGAGCATTTCAAGGATAATGACAATGGACCCGTCTCTGATCACGGCTATATGCCTTATCTCAACAAGTATATTCTTGCAAAGGTATCGGTCTTATTATACCAACTCATCACTAGAACTTCCTGTTTACCAAGTTTGAGGTTATACACAAAAATGTAGTTGGTGCCTGTGCTCGAATACTGTTGTTTTTACCTATGAATTACAGCAGATCGTGGTTTGTTAATCTGATCATCTGCTTAGAAATGCATAAAATATCCCTTCATTTTGAGCAGAGTTTGCAAAAGAAAATGATTTACTGCATCTGTCTTTTGTTGATGTTTAGGCTATTGAGGGTACATTTAACAAGGAGATATTTGATGAGCTGTGCTGGACAATGACTGCTAAGAAGAACCTCAAGCCTAGTATTCAGCAGGGAGTGTGTTCACAAAGTGACTGCTTCAAGCTCTTCTGTCTGTTTAAATTGCTCTCTGAGGACCGTTATCCTCTTGTCATCGTCCAACCTGAGGTTTGTGCTTTAGTGTATAAGAAAGAGGGAAAGCACAGGTGATAAAATGATATTGACCACAGGTGATAACATTATAACTTGGAGAAGTTGAATGATATGGGATCATCTTTTTCAGACCATGCAGTTAAGTTTTCTTAGAGACTGGCACCACTGATCCTAGATCTTAGAATCCATAAACATTCCATGACTAAATATACTCTATTCTTAAAGAGAAATTTTGTATTTATTTTTTGTGGTAATATGGTTTTATCTCATAATTATAAAGCACCTCATTCAGCAAAAATGTAAGGTGTAATGTAGATAAAACCCACTGAATGACTGTGCATTAGAGACACAGGGGCCTGCTGTGTATCTTATCTGAATCTTTTGCAACATTAATGTGTGGCAGGAAGTAAAGATGATTATAAGCAGAACTGCAGTCATAGGGCTTCCTGATGATTACATATGTATCTGTTTATGTGATCTAAAAAACCTTTAACTTTCATGTCATACAAAAAAAAGCCCATGACTAGTAGATTTCACCTCTGATTTGTAAATGGTTGTAATAATTTCGAGCAAGATATCTGTAATTTTCTGCACAGTAGTAATAAAATGTCACATTTATGACTTTGAATTCTTACATATGAATGATATTTATGCTTTCAGCTGGAGTACCTGCTGAAGAAACTCTCCACTGCTATGAGCCAGGAGTGGGACGGGAAGGCACTGGAGGATCTGCTATCCCAGGATCCTTCTTTTCAGGATGGCCTCTCTGTGTGGATGTTTTTGGAGCATCTCAGTGCAGGGCATCTTATGAGGGTGGACAGTAAGGAGGCCTTCAGCCTGGCACTGGATGACCTCTTCATGGAGATGTATCACAATGTACTGAAGAAGGTGACTGTCTAATAGGGAAGACCTACATGATCGTTTCTGACTCAACATTAATAATGAGAGTGACAAATGACAAGCTGCAATTTTATTGTATTTATATCACAAAGCTGTCAATTTTCTAACCGAATGATTGGCCAGAAGGTGTTGATTAAATTTCTATAATACCAGCTACAGTCATGTAAAAAAAGTTGATGTACTTGAACAAAACAAAAAACTTAACTTTTTTCAGTAATTTATTCAACAGAAATAAAGTTGAAAAGGGAGGAAACATGTAGATGCTTAAAGAGAAAGGGCACAAAGATATAGTTTGTAAACTCACTTGTTGTGAGAGAGCCTCTATATTTTTAAAGGAGTGGTTGAGGGTAGTAAGCACATTTTCTATTGTGTTATAGGATGTAATTGCAAACTGGAACTGTTTAACCCGGTTCAACTTACACGCCAGTGCATTTGTCATGCGTGAAAATTCATAAAACTTGGCATACACATCAGACCTGCGTAAAATCAAAACGTTATGTATTGTTTAAGCTTGGGTGTGGTCGAGGAGCTCTACAGCACCACCAAATGCCATCAGTGGTTGGGATAAAGTTGCTCAGGGGTCCACAAGATTCAGTATGATTATTGATCTCATCGTGTAAGACAAATTCACTTGGTTTTTTCTGACTCTACCAAACAGGTAGTCAGCCTTGTTGGATAGATTATAGGATTTTGAAATTTTCCTGCAGTATTTTGAGGAGCTTATGATGGCTGAAAATTTATGAAACTTCACACATTCATTTTTCTTGGGATATATTTTGATGTGTTCTCGCAATTCGGCATAGACCTGCCTCATTGACTCCATTGCATCCCCAATGCATATTTCATGTCTTTGGAATACTCAAACTCTTGAAACTTGGTACACTCATCAAAGATTGGTAATATTTTATAATTTTTTTGTCATTTGTCCAGTGTGTGGTCAGTGGACTCCATAATATTTACGAATGAGTTTATTGCTGTGGTTGCAACACAGTTTGTTTGATTATCACAAGTTTTGGTGGGGTATTGTTCTCACCATGACAGACATTTTTCCCATTGGCTTGTATTAGCTCCACCCAACAGGAAGTCAGTCATTTCGGTTTGTTTGAGAAAACGCATGCTCTGGATAATGAAATACTCCTCCTAGGGGTTTTATGTGACAGGCACCAAACATGGCCAACATCATTTGAAGACCTTGAACATGCTAAATCGAGAACTGATTTTTTTTATCGAACGGAATTGCCATGGCGAAGCGAAAATGAGATGTAGGAAGAGCTCATATCTTTGGTCTGTATGATGTGCTTTAGGTAAAAATTGAGATTTATATTTGCTGGTGGAGGCTGAACACATGGATGTGACTATTGCAGGGCATGGTCATAGTGCCACCAACTGGCAGCAGGAAGTGTGGAAAAAATTATCATATATTTGCTGTGCATTGTGTGATTTAGATCAAAAATTAGATATATATATTTGTTACTGTGGGCTGATCACTGCCAGTTTGCTCTGGCTATGACATGCGAGGGCCTTATATTCCCCTGCAACAGGGGGACACCTTATTCTTGTTTCCTGGTTTTTGATCTGTGCCTTTGCCCACATTTTTCATTACTGTTTTGCCTCTGTTACTCTGTTTGCTGATTTATCTGTTTGGACTGTTTATCATGCTGCTTTTGCCTAATGAT
Organism: Noturus placidus; assembly: GCA_022414735.1. Taxonomy (NCBI): domain Eukaryota; kingdom Metazoa; phylum Chordata; class Actinopteri; order Siluriformes; family Ictaluridae; genus Noturus; species Noturus placidus. The sequence continues at coordinate 19,899 of JAFFST010000141.1, read as the reverse complement.
TTGGACTTGTCTGCCTTTCTAATAAACTGCTGTTTTACCTGCACTTGCATCCAGCTCCGAGCTAAAAATAATTATTTTAATTATAAAATAATAATTATATTAATTATATTAATAATAATTATTATTTTCTTTGTTATTTAACAAAGAATAACTTACAATCATTAGTATTGTATGAGATTTTGTTTAACATTTATCTAAGAAGTTTTCAGTGTCCGCACTAAGTTTTCCGCCATCGGAAAGTCATCAAGCATTTTGTACTTTCAGGCTTCTAGGTAACAAGATAACAAGATAAAAAACCACACGCACATGCACGCGCACACACACACACAGTTTAATGTCAAAAAGAGGAAAAAAAGGAGACTGGTGAAGGATTGACAGTTTATAGCTGCTATAGTGTAGGAAATGCTAAGGAATTCACTTGTTTCACAATAAACTAATACAAATATGAAGTTAAGTAAATAATTAATTTTAATTGATTAATAATAAATAAATAAATAAATAAATAAATTGTAATCACTGGTGATTTTTTTGATGCTCTGCTTTTTATTTCACAAATTTTTCACATATCTATGGTTATGTGTTTTAGCCAAGTCTGCCATCATTACCTGAGATAAAGTGAGAACCCTAACCCTTTCTCTTTTGTTCAGGGTTACATGCTGAAAAAGGGGAATGTACGTAGGAATTGGAATGAGCGCTGGTTTGTGCTAAAGCCAGTCAGCTTGGCCTACTACATTAACGAGGGTCAAAAAGAGAAAAAGGGAGAGGTCCAGCTGGATGGGAGCTGTGTGGTAGAGGTGAGTGCTGCTGTAGTCTAGTGGCGCTGTTCTATTGCAATCTTTGGATAGTTTGGATAGTTTGCAATCTTTGGATAATCTTTGGAAGAACAGCATCACCAATGATGGGCTCAATGATTGATGTGTGTGTGTGTGTGTGTATATATATATATATATAGATATATATATATATATATATATATATATATACACACACACACAGTGGGGGAGGAGGGTATTTGAAATACTTATTTCACTCATTAAAATGCAAATGAATTTAGAAAATGTTTTACATGTGTTTTTCTGGATTTTTTTGTTGTTATTCTGTCTCTCACTGTTCCAATAAACCTACCATTACAATTATAGACTGATCATTTCTTTGTCAGTGGGCAAACATACAAAATCAGCAGGGGATCAAATACTTTTTCCATGTGTGTGTAATCGCTTCTGATTTTAATCTTTTATCAATAATTAGTCTTTTAATCTGTGAAATATTTGAACCATATTTTCCTTTCTTATTCCTTTTATAGTAATTGCATGTCACTTGTTTCTGTGAGTAAATGCAGATTAAAACATTCTATTCCATTTTTTTTACAGCAAACAGGAGAATATCTGTATGTTTGTTTGGAGTTTATTCTGTCCAGTGAACTTTACACATTTCTAACTTCTATAAGTTTGAATGTGTTTCAGTGAAGAAATGTGAATTAGTGAAGAACCATTTGTATTTTTATAAAGCTCCACAGTTGATTGACTATATGCAAAGATGTTTATTATAGGTTTGTATAAAATTAAATGTGCCTTAAATTACATTTATTCACAGGAATAAGTTTAGACAGCTACGCATTATATAGGGTTAATTATTGTTTGATGTAACTGGCAGACCATGCCTGATAAAGAGGGGAGACGATGTTTATTCTGCGTGAAGACTCCTGGCAGGACATATGAGATGAGTGCTTCAGATCAGAAACAGAGAGTGGAGTGGATTCAAGGTGAGTGCTTTCAAGAGTAATCCTTTCTGGCTAAATCTGTTTAAATATTTTCTAAATATTAACTTGAGGTTAAGAGAACACTACACGGTATTGTGAGACGGACATAATTTCCCTAATATATTTATAATCTGATATAATCACTCTTTATGTACACTAGCTTTGCAAACAGCTCTCCGGCTCAAGACAGAGGGGAAGAGCTCAGTGCATCAGGAGCTAAAGCTGCGCAGACGAGAGCTACGGGAGGACAGTCAGAGAAACGAGAGCCAGAGCAGCCAAAGTGGTCAGAGAAGCCTGAGCCAGAGCAGCCAGGGTGAACATACTGCTGAGAACATACTGCTGGAGCCCAGCTCTGTGACTCCACACAGAGAACCAGAGAGCAAGGAACCAGACCTTGAAATCATAGACATCATCCAGGTAAGAGAGAGGGAGTAAAGAGACATGGGGAATACAGCTCAAGCTTTTGAGTTTACTAATTTAGTGTGTTTTAGCAACACCTAGAACTGGAGGTGCAGCGCAAAAAGGATGATGAGTGGGAGAAAGAAAAGCAGAAGGAGAGGCAACAAGAGCTGGAGAGACAGCTGGAGGAAGCCAACAAGGTAAGACGCATGTCTTCCACTATTTTAGTGCAGTATGTTGTTCTAAGCAATTTCCTCTTGAGACTACAGAAGGGAATATACACAAATGCATTTGTAAACTGTATGTTTAATGGTGTACTGGTTGCTGCCCAGGCCAGAGAGGACATGGAGGCTGCACTGGCTAAAATGGAAAGGGAGGTGCAACAGCAAAAGAAGAGATTACAGGAGCTGGAACTCATGCAGCAGAAACTGGAGGAGGCACTCAATACACAGATTCAGGCCCGCTTAGAGGAGGAGAAAGTCCGTCATGAGCTCGAGAGGTTAGTCACAGACACCTCCTTTTTCCCTGACTCCTTCACACATCAAGCTGATGTTGAAGAACTAAGCTCTTTTGTGAAAAGCTGCACATGAACACATCACAAATACTACAGCTGATTGCCAACATCTTTCAGCATACTAAGAATGGCAATAGTTAGAGTTGGCATTTGTCAGATTTGAATTTTATTCTAGTATATGTTTGTCTTTTTTTTTTTAAACCACCAAATATATTCGTTGTTATTTTTCATTGTTTTTGAATTGTCTTGAGCAAGCTGGCACAGGAATTTCCTTCAGGTCTGCATTCAGAAACAAAAGAACTCAAGTAGGCCCCACAGAAAGGCAAAATTTCATAGAATCAAAGTAAATAATTTTTCAATCTGGTGTACCACCTACCAGAATCAGGATAGTACAGGGCTTGACCTTTTTGATCCTAAGGGAAATTGCAGTGCTACAGTAGCAAGAGAATAAAACAGGACACACCACAAGGTATACAGGCAGCCCCTTATTATTTTATTGGAATTTTTTTAAGAAGCCAGCAGATACATGTAACGGTGCCTCTAAAAAATAAATTAGGTTCCTACACAAAAAAAAGAAGGAAATGTGTCTCACTTGTCCAGTGCATGAACCCTCTGGGCTAGTTTCAAGTCTTGTGGGGGTTTTGAGTTGTAGTTCAGCTGGGAATTTTTCAGAAACCTGGCAACGCTCTTCACAAGCTTCAAGCTCTTTATGAAAGTAAAAACCTCAGGCTTGTGCAACCTTTGTTTTGTTTTGTGGGATGAAACACATCCTGCATGCACACACCTAGTATCAATCTGAAGCTTTCTTCTAAGCTTACTTTAATAAATATTTATATATACAGTATCTCAACAGTGAGTACACCCCTCACACCCTCTATTTTTTGTCAATATTTGATGATATCTTTTCATGTGACAACACTGAAGAAATGACACTTTGCGACAATGTAAAGTAGTGAGTGTACAGCTTGTGTAACAATGTAAATTTGCTGTTCCCTCATAAAACACTCAACACACAGACATTAATGTCTAAACCGCTGGCCGAAAAAGTGAGTACACCCCCAAGTAAAAATGTCCAAATTGGGCCCTATTAGCCATTTTCCCTCCCCAGTGTCATGTGATTTGTTAGTGTTACAAGGTCTCAGGTGTGAATGGGGAGCAAGTGTGTTAAATTTGGTGTCATTGCTCTCACACTCCATCATACTGGTCACTGGAAGTTCAACATGGTACCTCATGGCAAAGAACTCTCTGAGGATCTGAAAAAGAATTGTTGCTCTACATAAAGACGGCCTAGGCTATAAAAAGATTGCCAAGACCCTGATACTGAGCTTCAGCATGGTGGCCAAGACCATACAGCGGTTTAACAGGACAGGTTCCACTCAGAACAGGTCTCGCCATGGTCCACCAAAGAAGTTGAGTGCACGTGCTCAGCATCATATCCAGAGGTTGTGTTTGGGAAATAGACATATGAGTGCTGCCAACATTGCTGCAGAGGTTGAAGGGGTGGGGGGGTCAGCCTGTCAGTTCTCAGACCATACACCACACACTGCACCAAATTGGTCTGCATGGCTGTCGTCCCAGAAGGAAGCCTCTTCTAAAGATGATGCACAAGAAAGCTCACAAACAGACAAGCAGACTTAGGCCATGGATTACTGGAACCATGTCCTGTCATCTGCTGAGACCAAGATAAGCTTATTTGATTCAGATAGTGTCATGCGTGTGTGGCGGCAACCAGCTGAGGGCTACAAAGTCAAGTGTGTCTTGCCTACAGTCAAGCATGGTGGTGGGAGTGTCATGGTCTGGGGATGCATGAGTGCTGCCGGCACTGGGGAGCTACAGTTCATTGAGGGAACCATGAATGCCAACATGTACTGTGACATACTGGTGAAAGCATGATCCCCTCCCTTCGGAGACTGGGCCGCAGGACAGTATTCCATTATGATAATGACTTTTGCCATGCTAAAGAAGATGAGGGTGAAGGTGATGGACTGGCCAAGCATGTCTCCAGACCTAAACCCTATTGAGAATCTGTGGGGCATCCTCAAACGGAAGGAGCACAAAGTCTCTAACATCCACCCGCTATGTGATGTCACTATGGAGGAGTGGAAGAGGACTCCAGTGGCAACCTGTGAAGCTCTGGTGAACTCCATGCCCATCAGGATTAAGGCAGTGCTGGAAAATAATGGTGGCCACACAAAATATTGACACTTTGGGCTTAATTTGGACATTTTACTTAGGGGTGTACTCACTTTTGTTGCCAGTGGTTTAGACATTAATGTCTGTGTGTTGAGTTATTTTGAGGGGACAGTAAATTTACACTGTTACACAAGCTGTACACTCACTACTTTACATTGTAGCAAAGTGTCATTTCTTTAGTGTTGTCACATGAAAGGTATAATCAAATATTGACAAAAATGTGAGGGGTGTACTCACTTTTGTGAGATACTGTATTTTTAACAGTAGCAACTTCTATTTTTATCCATATTTGTATTAGTTTAGAACACATAATCTGTTCATTCTGAATTATTTATTTGTACCATTGTTACATCCCTAGTGTATATACATGTGTTTGTGTGTCTCTCAGGCTACTGGAGGAAGAAAGAGGCAAGCTGACTGAGTTGATGCGCCATCATAAACACTTGGAGAGTCCTGAATGTGCAGAAACAACCCAAGAGAAATCACTTGAGCCACAAAAAGATGAGGATAACATACTCCATCCTGCATCTTCTGTGATGCCTCCATCCTCTAGCCTCCAACTACCACTGTGTCCAGCCCATGCCATTGCAGAAACAGTGGAAACACCTCACTACAATATGGAGGTACATGAACAGGGGCGAGTAGAGAGAAGAGATGGGAAATAAATATGAAATGACTTTCATGTCAATTGAAGTGGGTTCTAATTGTCATTCCTCTATATAGTTTCTATACTTTGGAACGAAATGTAATTTCTCTAGGACCATGGTGCAACAGTGTGAGACGAGTACAGGACGATAAATACACAGAACATGGCCTTTAAACTATCTGTAGTGTAGTACAAATCCATTTAGTCTTTCATATAGTGTCTGATGCAGTTTTATAAAGTGCAGGTGTACACTGGTATTTAATCAAACTGGGTTAGGTGCTTGACTAGCCCAGGTGAGTGTTTGGGGCAGGAAGGTGTTGAGTAATGACTGCCTCAGGGAAGAAACCGCAAATAGACTTTTATATAAATAGAATTTGATGTAATTGTTTGGCCAGCCTCTTTCAGGAAAGAACAACTATAATTTCTCATTTTCTCTCATTATGCAGAACATGTCTGAGAATTTTTCTAAAACCCAAAATATGAGACAATGGAACGTCCAGCTCAACCGCCTTATGAAGCCAATCACACCAGCAGGTAACAAATTCACACACAGACCTACATAATAACAGGCACAGCATTATAAAATTTTCATTAGAATCTACTGTACCCAGGAAACACACAGGCAGTGATGTCATAAAGTAGAAGCTTTATGACAGGGACAGGGGACCAAAGGGGAACCAAAGAGGACACTAAACAAGAAAATTGGCACCGGAATACTAAAAATCCTGCTTTCCCCCTTGATGACAGAGCCATTCTAACTCTCCGAGACTCAGCACATGATTTAACTGTTGACGTTAATGAATTTTCTCTTTTCACTCCATCTATGTGTAGACAAATTGGAGCGTTTGCCAGTGAGAACCAACTATCCCAAACACGGCCAGGCACTCACCAGCACAGAGTTTATTGTGAAGTACCAATCAACAGTCCTTGAAGCAGAATCCTCCAACAGTCAGCCACGAAAGAGAGAAGAGGATGTGGGCATACAAGAACCAATCACTGCGTCTCAGGTTGAGGAACCACAGAAAACTAGAGAACAGTCAGAGCAGAGCAAAGGCTTTGCATAGTGACACTGAAACAGCATAGTGCATAGTGAAAGTTCAACAAGAAGTATAATTTTTCTGAGAATTGTTAGTTTGTAGCAGCCTTACCATGTTACATAAGTGAATAGCAGCTGTAGATTTAAATGCTTTTTTATTTAATTATAGTATTTGCAAAAATGTTAAGCGTGTGCACATGTGTGCCAAACACACAAACATAATGCAATGTTATTTATTTCCCACCACACACAAGCACACAAACTCATTTATTTACAATCATTTCACTAAATCCAGACAATACTAATTTCTATTCCATGTTTAAAAAAAAAAAAATTTTTTATATGTCAGCTCTGTAAGTGACACCTGACTTATTAGGAGCTACAATTTATTTGATCTTCAAATCAATTTTAGGAAATTATTTTTAAAAAATGGTGTATGCAGCAATACAATGTATATCAATAATAATGAAAAGCATTAAATTATAACTGCTAGATTGTTCAACCAGGCTTTACTAATGTCTTCCTTTAGTTATATTCTTGTTGTTATATAACCTGATGCATGTTGCACACTGCATGTTTCCTGTTTCACTATTTATTATCTAAATCAGCAAGTTACACTGCTCAAGTTATACAGAAGAATGATAGTGAGGATTAATTTCAGTTGTACCTTCTTCACCCCCAAACCCCCGGTGAATACTATTCTACAATATTAGGATATGATGTGTCATTATTTTGTGATTTCATTCCAGAGCTTATTTATCTTTATCTTTGTCTTTCATTTCTTCTTATCTCTCTTTTATGCTTCTGTATAGATTACTCTAGGTTTTGTACTGGTGCTTGTTTGTAATACTATGGATGAGCAGTAGAGGAGGCACTTGTTCTGAAATTGCTTGCCTCCTTATAGTCAGACTAATTCATTGCATAGCTAAAACTTTGGTGACTCATTGTCATCATTTGCCATTCCATTTAGAAAAAGTCATTAACCCATTATAGATTAAGCTTATATTCCCCAGCCACTGGTTCAATTCAAAGGCCTACTGTAGTGAAATAAAACCAGGGCATTCTTGTACCAAATAATATTGTCCTGACAATTTCTTTGTGCTGCTAATAATGACACTGATCATGACCACTATTATACTCTCTTACACTCTCAAACAGTTTTTAGTGCTAAATGTTGAAAATATTCATGCTGTCTATATTTGGTTCTGTGGATGCTGGCGGCTGATTGGAACTCAGTCTGCAAGACATCACTCCCAGCCACAATGATGAATGATGGCCTTCTGTGCTGGTTTTGGGTAATAATCATTAGCATGACTGTAAATGATCTTTGAGAAACAGTCGTGGTTTATGATTTTCCAAAATCTGATCTTTTCCCATAGAGTATAGACTCTTTCTGTTTATAAGCCTAAATATTCTTGCACATGTCTGTTACATGTGCTAGCTTTAATACCGGAGTTTTTCAAATGTGCTTATAAACTTAACCTACATGTACTGCTTCAGAAGTTTTATAAGAAATCTGTAGTGTTGCACTCAATAAGTTTTATAATTAGCATCAGGCATTAGTATTTGTGGCTATGTAGCTCAAATTCACATGCTTCTGAAGATCGCTTGTCTATTACAATCCAATATCGAGCCTTGACTTTGAGAAACAATTTTCCAGGAAGACTAAAGATTAAGTTTTGCCTTTTCTTATGGTAGCTCCAGAAATTCCTGCTATGAATTCTTTAGCAGTGGTACACGTAGACATCACTGGACTGATCCAATCCCTGGTTGTAAACATGCAACACTATCTGGGTGTGCCCATTCATTTTTGAAGCAAACAAGAGCATGTTGAGAGGCAGACATCTCTAGTGGCAGACTTGATTGCAATTTGGCGACATATGATCTCAAATGTCAAAAGTACTCTTCTGAGAAAAGGAGCAGTGACAGAATATAAACACAAGGACATTTGTTTCTTAGCAATCATCCCTTTATTACAATAGGCCTCTAAGAAAAAAAAAAAACTCTGGCATCCAGTCACACTCCACTTTTCCTATAGTGAATCAGGGTCAGATGAATGAGTGATTTGGAGGCGTTTAGGCTGGAGGTTGTTGGGAATGGGAAGGACAAAAGCCAGATGCAAATTTCATAGAAAAGGGTGTTTGGCTCATAAGAGAGTAACACCTATCAGCTGCTCTAATAGAACTGCTTAACATAGTCAGTAATCGATTTTAACAGCTCTAGGTCCCCCCCCCCCCCCCCCTTGTTTTTAAAGCTGATGCATATGTGCATGTTTGGAATATATAAATAACTGTGTATTGTGATGTTTTTTGGTTCATTATTATTATTATTATTTATTTATTTATTTATTTATTTATTATTATTTAATACTTTTTTCATTCAATCATCGATCTTCAGTTACTGCTTTTATTTGGTTAGGGCTGTGGTGGATCCAGAGACTGTCCTGGAACCATTAGGAAGGAGGTGGAAATACACTCTAGATTGGATGTCAGTCCATTGCTGAGCACCATGCATGCATACACATACACACACACGCACACACACATTGATTTATCTCTTTGAATAGGTATAACTTTTAAACTAATTATTAAAAACTCTGAAAGAGGACAGTTGACATCCTGTGCAACAATCAGGAAGCCAAATTACACCTATAAGAATAATATATTACAGAGTCTGACTTCCTAGAGTGATGTGTATTAAGGAGTCTTATTAAACCACCACACATTCATCAGCTGGATTTATCTAGTCTAATATTTGATATACTTTTATCTGCAGTGCTTAGTAATTATTGATTTACCACATGTAATTCCCCTCTGCGCAGAGACACCAAATACAGATATGGTGAGCAGAACATTTGCAGCTTGTCCATAATCCATTAAGTAGATGCTTTTACTTTGCTTCCTTTTCATATCATCAGTGTGTCTATATTGGGGTTTGGTTGCTGTAGTGCATCATTTGTGTATTAGCTTTGGGCCCACCCTAGCCAAAGGATCACTGTCTGATATGCAACCACCTGTAATTATATTCTTTAACCTCAACCAACTTCCTCTGGTGCATTTCCTAGAGCAGAAAAAAAATGAAATGGACCACAGACTAGTAAGCCAATGACCAAAAATACTCTAGCACTCATGAAAATTTAAAAGTGAAAGTTGCAGTTGTTGTTACAGCTGGAATACTTATCCAACGCAACGTTGTGAAAAATGGAACGATTGATCTTAAACCCTTTTGAACACTTGATTTAGATCAGAGGTGACCAACTCCGGTCATGGAGGGACAGAGTCCAACACAGTTTGGTGATTTCCCTCCTCAAAGACACCTGATTCAACTCACCACTAAATTACCAGGTTCAGGAGGTGTCTGTGAGCGACATGGCAAAACTGCTGCCTCTCCTGATTTAGATGAATGGATATCAGATGTCCTGGTTTATGGTGCTGTTGATGTCGTTCTTATAGAGGCATACTAAGAATGTTACATCATGAAATGCTACTGATGGAAAACCTTTACTTAACATTTTACTGTTTTCATGTGTACACCGCTATAGAGATGCTTTTTGTGATTAACTGTTTCACTGAGCTACAGCCAGAGCTTGTATCCATTTCTCATCCACATACACTGCATTCTTATTTTTTCAAGTAAACCAATCATGGACGTGCACTTTTAAGGTATACTTTGTAGGACTGTTGTTCAATCTAGTCCACCAATTGAAATAGATCATCATAGGACTACAACTGACCAGATATAATTTGAGTGGTGGAAAATTCTTAGTACAGCCACAACATTAACATGGAAATGGAAAGTCGGTGGGTCCTGTGCATGTATGAGTTTACTGAGACTTTAATTTGTATAGTACTAGCATCAGTATGGAGTTTTTTTTGGCTTTTCCCCAATTGTTCTCCAGAGTTTGGTCACCTGCCCGTTCCCACCCACCAGTCATATGCCATTCACCAGGCAGGGATGGGGAAGGCTAACACATGCTTCCTCTGAGACATGTGAAGCCAGCCAAACTGCTGCTCATGCTGTATCACAGCACTGCATAACATACTTGAAGGAAAGTGTTATCTACCCTCTTCCACATACATGAGTTCAGATATACTCACGATTGGATAGTGTCACTTTGATTGACATTATGCTATCCCTCCCACCCAGAGAGCATGGACAATTTTGCTCCATTGTCTCCTGGTCACAACCAGCTGTGACATCTTCAGGATTTGAATTTGCGATCTCTCAATGGTATTGCAAATACTTTTAAAACATTGTAGACTTTTGAGTTGTAATATATATCAAGGAAATCCACTGACATTAACTGAAGAGAACTTTAATGAGCAATGCTACTATTCTTAATTGATGCGGGGTGAGGCCAGTCATCTCATTTTGTAGGAACTCACAAGATGCAGGTACATGGATGATGCAAAGCTGTTTCTCAAATGTGCTATATTCCCATAATTGGACAGAGCCAGATTTGGCCATAGGTTTTAGAGCCAGAATTTGGCAAATTTAAGAATATTTTATTACTAAAAATAAGCAAGATTATACTTTTTATATTATTTCATGAAAGAAATGTTTTGCATAAAATTCTAGTACATACAACAGGGTTTCATTTTGTCTGTAATGAGTAAAGGAATAAAGTTAGGTCTATTAGGATGTAGTATGGCCTTAAATTTGCTTTCATTGGAATTGATGCATTGTCAACAGGCAATATAGCTAGAATCAAAAACAATTTTTAACCATGAATAGTACATGCATATTCTGTATTGAACTGTATTGGTATTTGACCTCAAGCAATGACAGTGCATAAGCCTACTTATATACTTTTTCTTGTCTAGCCAGCCAAGCAAAAAAAAAATCCTTTAACAGATTATGCAGTCCCAACATGGCTCCTCAAATGAGATATCTGGGAGCAGGCTTAAGACATTTCAAAATACAATGATAGGCTCCAGGTTCCCCCCTGACCCTGAAAAGGAGTAAGCGGTTGAAGATGGATGGATGGATGGATAACAATCAATAAATCAAATAGAAACATAGGTTTTTAGCTGTGATGCAAGTGGCACGCATGTGAATAAAACAGCAGAATTCATTGTGAACAGAAAGACATGAATTAATAAAATAAAATAAACTCGTTCAGATGTATCTGATGATGATATGATATTCATAATATAATGTATAATATATTTTGTAATTAAAAAAAACAAACAAACAAAAAACATTTTCAATAAAAAACCGGAAGTCAACTCTCAATCGGTCCCGTCGTGCCGTGAAGTCAAAAACGTCACTTCCGCTACCACGAGCACTTTAATTTTGAAATGCCTAAGCTTGGTGCTGCGGTTTTCACTGTTCTGTTAGTAAAAGCATGTTCAGCTTAAACTCTGTGATGGATGAGATATGTACGGACAGACTGACTGTGCAGCATCTGTCCTCTTTACAGAGTGTAACCAAGGCTTTGAGAGATGAGCAGTTCAGGTGCGAAAATATTTTTATGGAGACATAAAGTGGGAAAGTGACCATCCGTGTCCAGTCCTAACTGTTATAGCTGCTAGCTTAGCTAAGCTAACGTCAGTGTTTTTGCAACAACTGTTTCCAGAAATAGTATTAACATTTCTATTAACAATAGAATATTTAACCGTGGCTTAAAATAATGGCAGTAATATATAGAGAATTTACTTATTGTTAGCAATGACATTATTAATGTTTTAGACATGTTTGTTGACATATTGTCTCGAGAAAATATACAATAACTGTCATTATGGTATCATGGTCCTGTCATATATTTTCATAAAACTATCACAAATATTAAAGTCAACTGACTTTAAATAGGGGACAGGAAATATACAATCTTATCATGAAGGTGTTATAGAGCAACCTAAACTGATATCGCAGTCAACAGAAATAATATCGGAGACTTGTTTATGTAGATTCCTGTTAGTTGTCTATGAACATGTAGTGCTCATGTAGTGTAGTGGATGTAGTTAGTGTAGTGGATTTTTTAGGCAAAAATGTTTAGAGAAGAAATGTCCTAAATTTGCTTAGAGTTAAAAACCAATGACACTATGAATGAGGGGACAAACCCTGGTCAGGGTTGCCGTGTATCCAGAGCCTATCACAAGAACTCTGTACCTGACACGGGGATACATCCTGGATGGGACGCCATTCCTGTTGCAGGGCACCATGCACACACACACACACACACACACACACACACACACACACGCGTTTAACCTAGGGGCTATTTAGCATAGACCCAGTCCATCTACTGGCATGTTTTTGGGAGATGGGAGGAAACCCATGCAGACGTGGAGATAAAATGCAGAATTCCACACAGACAGAAACCCAAGCTCAGGATCGAGCTAGGGACCCCAGAGAGCTGAAGCAGCAATGCTACCTTCTGCACCACTTTACCACCAAACACTGAAATGAAATCATTACTTTCAAAACTAAAGTATTAGGTCTGTTATTTGCTAATAACAATATCAACACAGACTTTTTGGTTCATGTCTGCTAAATCACACATTTTTTATCATATAATTAGCATTTCCTACATGCTCCCTCTGAACCCCTAGCACCGTTAGACATCTCTCAGGGTACAAGGAAGGCATGCATCAAGACTCTTCTCTGTTCTAGCACCTAGGTCAGGGGTGCACACACTTTTTTTGACTTGCAAGCTACTTTTAACATGACCAGTCAAAGAGATCTACCTACACTAAAAATGCGAAATATATATATA